>VZRH01003632.1:1272594-1302988 GCA_013397555.1 Urocynchramus pylzowi
AAACAAGAAAAAAAAAAAAAAAAAAAAAAAAGAAAAAAAAAAACCAAAAAAAATCATCTTACAAATTAAAACCTTACAATGCAGAATAATGCTCCCAATATGACTTTGTAAGCCCAGACCAACAGTGCAGCTTGGAGGGGCAAAACCTCAAAAGCAGAGGTGACCCTGAATCTGCCAGAGGGGCCCAAATGCTCCAACATTCCTTCAGTGTTTTGGGGTCTTCAGGTCTCCTGGACATTTCCATGCCCAGGACACATGAGCACCTGTTGGCACTTCTGGTAAATCCCTGCCTACTGCCTCAATCCATTTCTCATTTTTCAGGCTGATGAACGTGTGCCTAATAACCAGGAGAAATCAAACAGGATTCCCAAAACAACTTCCTACTGACCCTAAAGTAGTTTGACACTTATGAAGACATCTTCTTCCATTTATGTTAGGCAAAAGTCTTTTCCTATGTTTCCAGCAGACCCTTGTAAAGCACCACAGACATCAGAACAGCATTAAAAAAGCAACTTACAAAGTACACTATCACTACTTTCTTTGCACAGAAGGTCATTAAAAATATGCAAGTAGCTTCAAAATCATATTTATTCACTGTGCTCCAGCACACCCACAATGAACATTGAACTTTTAGTTCTTGTGCTTAGTATATGCTGGTTTTTTATTAACTTTGTACTTTTCAGGTTTAGAAAGTGTGCTGCAAATTATGATCACCAGTATTTGTGGCTCTTTAATTTAATATACAGCTACAACATTATAAATACGTTGCAGAACTAATAAAATCATCACAAAACAACAAAGAACATCAAATTCTTTTTACACTATATAGCATTCAGCTCACCAGTACTTTCTAATCAAGCTTCCTGTACCACACTTGTATCATTGCAGCTCATCAAATTTTCTAATTTATGTACAAGGACAGCTCAGCTCCTCTGGTTTTTGGGTACATTCATGTATGCATCTTATTAAGACTAATTTGATTAACACCACATATTCGATAATCAGTTTGACAAATAATAGCGCCAGACTACACAGAAACAGAGCAGCACTTTAATTTTTTTTTTTTTTTTAATTCTTCTAAACTTGAGCTTATTTCCTGGTATTGAAATCATAATTAACTTACATCAAAAATCCTGCTGCTGTAAATCCTACTGGCTTCAGTAACTATGCCAGAAAGGGGTCCATTATGTGAGTCATCTGCTACAAAACAGAAAACAGCAACCATGCAACAGAATAATGCCAACTGAAAAGATTTATGTTACTCTCACCACATGCCCCTTCAAGTTGTGTAACTCTGCACAATGGCTATGATACCATCTTTTTTCTCTCAAATGCGACTAAGGAAAGGTGACTAACCATTTCAATTGACATGTTTTTCTTCCTGTGGGCCTAAAATGCAGCTTATTTGTACAACTCAGGCACCACAGCAACAAAAGTTGTGTGTCTTATTTGGCACAGGGCCAGGTAATGCTTGCTGAGTGCCAAATGCTCCAGTAACCTAGATAATTTACACAGAGATGATGCACAGAAGAAAAAAATCAGGTTATTACTACATTTACTACCAGATACAACCTTAAATTTCATAGTATGCAGGGCTGTGCTTTAGAGTGAACCATCCTCAGCAGACACTTTTGGAAAATACACTTGGCACTTCTTACAGAGTACAGTTTAAAAAGAGGGATACAAGAAAAAAAAAGGTAAATTTAGAAACAAGAATTAATGAGTACATCTGTAATTCTGTAATTACGGCATCTGCTCTTAAGCCTTTGCATCTGCTTGTGTACAGCTGCTCAGCACTGTCAACAATAACCTTAAACCCATGACCAGATATCATCTCACAACTTCAAGCCAAGCGAAAAAAAACAAAAAACAACAAAAAAACCCCCCAAAAAACTAAAACATTAAATTCTCATAGTAGATATGAACACACTGATGTGACTAAGCTAATGATCCACTGGACAAAAGCTCAGTTTTAAAAGTGTGTGTGTAGGGCTTTATGGTTTCACATACAAAAAGGTTTGTGTGAAACTGAAGAGCTGCCTTCCAGGAATTAGCAAAAGGAATAATCTCCATGGGAGAGGTTTCATCATAAGAATTCATTGTCTAGCAATTGTGCTTTACAAACAAAGACTTTAATAAAAATGTTCTGTTAAATGTATTTTAGTAAAAATCTCCTCAAAACAAAATGATCAGGACAAGCTAAGCACTACATTTTAAAACAAAGAGTGCTGTCAGCATCAACCCTCCCTGATATTTTAGGAAGGTTTCTGAAAGTGTGGCACTAATACATAGTTCAGAGGGAGCCTTGACCAGTTCCCAGGTGATCTCAGTAGGAGGGATGGACAAGCCAGTAATTTCAGAGAGAATTCAAAATGGGACATACCTCAAAGCTACTGAATATCCTCAAAGCCTACAAAAAGTCTCAGAAAGATGATTTCAAATACAAGGTAAAAAACAATTTCAATACTTAATAAAGACCACTTCTTTATTTTCTGCTGCTAGCACTGTGCAGAGCTGCACCCTCTGGGAATGGCTGCTCCCTCTCCCAAGCGTCCACTGACATTATTCCAGGCCTGGCAAATAAGGTTTTTATCTCAGTTTCAGTCTCAGTTCTGCCAAATACATGAGAACCAAGTGGAAGAGGTCCAAATATTTTTGTAGATGTGCAGTTTGGTCTATCTGTGCTTTACTATCCTGCTGAAACAGCAGTGACACACACGTTTGGGTGCAGCTTCCAACAAGACCCCTTGTTGGGTATCTTCCATTGTTTGTAGCTGCACAAACAGCTATAAATGGGTTGAGTTACCATAATTATGGGTCTATTAACCTAAAAGTATGAATAGAATATGAATAATGTATGAAGAGTCTAAAATCACTTTCCTTGGCAGAGTGGTGCTGTGGAACTTGAAAGGTCTGACCTTTCCTTAGAGAGAGGAGAAGAACAGGTCACCTGAGTTATCATTCCCAACATCACCCACCAGTTCATCCCCTCCTGTACTCGTTACTGGGAGGTTACTGGTGGTGCCACAGAAGGTACACTTTTCCAAAACCCTGCCTATTTCCTTTCTTTAACCTTGCTCTTTTGATTCCCCTGCCATTAGTAGCTGTATCTCTCTGTATCTAAGTGGGCAAACTAGGAAAGCATCTGTCTTCTAACCACTGAAAAATGAACTAACTCCCCCAGGCTTTCCTCACAGGCCTTATTCTCTACCTGCAGTCTTTGCACAGCTTTTATTGCTCTTGTGTGCACGCTTCAATATCCTTCCTGAGCAGGCAGGCAGCACTGTGGGCGAGGCACAGTCAATATATTCTGGTGTTTTACAAGCAACCTTTCAACCCATGCTCCTGACAGGGGAGATATGAGCTGTTTAATAAGTCCCTTCTGGAGGGCAGTTATGTCTCAGCACTGTGCCCCATGTCAGGCTTGCTCCTCAAGGAGAAGCAAGGGAAGTAAGGAGGAAGGCTTACCTGCTCATCCCAAAGCCATCAGCAAAAGGTTTTGTACATGTTTTTTGTTTTTTTTTTTTCCTACAGAAACACAAAAGGAGAGAGATACCACCTAGATAGCCAAGGAAAGGTTTCACAGGCACCTAGGAGACAGCCAGGGGATAAAACCCAGCCAACTGTGTACAACAGACCTAATTTCCTGCAGCGAGGGAGCAACAAACACTTGCCCCAGGGGAAGAGCCACAGATGTCACATCTCCCTATGAGAGGGGGGTCTTCCCATCTGAGCACAGGCCAGTGACAGGCCCCAGGTGTAGGACAGGCGAGCCACGTGCTATGGCATGGACCAGGAGTGCCATGCATATGGCATGGGGAGAGAGCCTTCTGTTCTCCTGCTCACAGGCTCACCTTAGCTACAACCCCTGGATCAAATTCCAGTGCAGGAATCCAGTAGCTGTGTGGAACTGACGGTGGAGGTATGACTGACACTTCAGAGGGCTGCAAACATCTGCCCCTCTTGTTCTTCAGCCCAGCCTTTCACACCCCTCATGTTGATGCACTGCCCCTGTGTGCCCTCTGTTCCCTTTGGTGGTTGCTCAGTGCCCCTGGGCACTCCATGGCTCATTGCTGTCAGTGCTGCTCACCTGCTGCTCACAGCTGTGCCCACTGGGGATGAGGCTGGGCCACAGCCCCACTCCCAATCACCACAACCTGTGTGCCTGCCTGGAACCAAGGGAAAACACTCAGAAAAGAGGAGCAATGATGCCTACAGTCATTGAATATGACCCACAAACTGATATTGAAAGAGATGAGATTCAGTCTCAAAAATGAAGATGGAGAGATATTTTATTGTAACAGCCCTAAAGCACAAAAAAGAAAGGTAATAAACTGTCTAAAAACCAAAGGACTTACACAGTAATAAAACCAACTTAGGTTAGCACCCAGGAAGAAATGCAGCAGCATTGGGAGGAAGGAGAGTCTGGAAGAAGCAGGAGAAGTCACTGCCAGGAACACTGAAGGCACATGAGGTCCTGCCTCTGTGCTGGAAAATGTGTGGATTCCTCCCAACCTTCCCTCTGTCGATACCACAGCAGTTCAGGAAGCTGTTTAGGTGAAGAGTGACTGCCAGTGGTTGGTAAGACCTGGCAGAGACCTCAGTGAGAAAAGAGGATAACCAAAATGAAACTTCAGACTGCAGCTTGCCACCATCCATGACGTGCAGGACACTTCCCTGCAATCCCTTTTAAATGATGCCCAGTGCAAGCCTTTTTCCAGGCATAGGAGAGTATCAACACCACCTTGAGCACTATCACCAATAAAAGTCAGGCCTTCATACATACAGAAACCATCTGCATTTGATTTGCTCTTCCTGCTTTTCTGCACATCACCACCACAATTACAAACAGAAGTATTTGGCTCCCCGCCTTGCCCTTTTATTGCTTTACTATGCTTCACTGCCAATCCTTATGGCAACAGAACTTGCAAAGTCATGGACTCTTATAAAAATCTTATAATACTAAAACCCTGTACAGAGAGATTTCTCCTACTCTTGGACAACATGGAGTTTCCAGGTATTGTTTTTGCTCTCATATCATTTTATATTTAATATAATAGCCAGAAATATGAGTCAACAATAGTAAGTTTAAGATTTTTCTTTTTTTTTTCCAATCTTAGGTATTTCCTTTCTGCTTTCCTCAGTACACTCTGCTCTGATTTTATTTGTACTGCAAACTCCTTGGGGCAGAGGCAGTCTGTGCAGTACATTCTAAATCTCAGTTTACAGAAGGTAGAATACTGACTTGTGATCCCTGCTAGCAAACACTGAATGCTTCCTCATCATTTGACCTAACTGTTGTCCAGCAGGCTGAGCCCACTGGAGTAAAATGTGATCCCATAACCACAGTCTGAAAACAAGATTACAGTATTTATCAAGAGGCAACAGAGTTTTTTGCATTAGTTCCTGTTCCTGCAATCTTTCTTTAAATCAAAGAAACAACACAGAATCAGCAAGATAGGAAATACATGGATTCAGCTTCTTCCTCTCAGGCCAACATGCCAATCATTACACTTGGTTTGGAATCTGAAAGTTAAAAGGTGTTCCCCCAGGTGTGTGCATTAGCAATACAGCAAAAGTTTGAACTCGTGTAACATTAAACAATGTGCTGTTCCACAAAGTGGAAATCGTCAAAGCAGCTCCACAAACTCCCTGGCCACTAGGATTACAGGGGTAGAGCACACAGGGATCAAGTGGATCTGTGCAGCACTGGGATGCTATTTCTGATGGCTAATGATTATGGGATCCTGGCAGAAGGAAAGAGATCTGGTAATTTTCAATAAGTTTCCCATGAGATGAGACTCCCAAGTTTGGAGTGTTTCTCACAGCACTAAACACATCCCAGGAACTCACCTGCTCTGAAGCACACGAGCTGCTGCCTGTGAGCTGCCTGCAATGGATTGCTTAGTGCCATGTGATGGGAGGAATAATAATAACAGTTTAAGAGATTATAAGTACCTTCAGAGATGGGGGATAGGCTAAGTCCAAAGAAAAGAGAAAAAAAATTTGAAAATTCTCCTTAATTTTGCATTAGTGCTGCAAAATGAAAAAGGCTGCCTTGTGCTGCATTCAAATTCTGTGCCATGCAGTGTTTACTTTCCAAAACCTGTATCTTAATTGTTGAAAAGCTGGACTTCATGGCAAGAGGTTTTCTGGGTTCGTGGTTTGTTTTTGGTTTTTTTTGTTTGTTTGTTTGTTTGTGGTTTTTTTTGGGGGGAGGTTGGGAATCTAATGCTTATGCACACAATTACTTAAAAGATCTTAAATAAATAAGAAAAAAAATCTACATATAAGAGAGACATGTAATAATTTATGTATTCCGCACATTTTTTATTCAAGTTAAACTTGAATAATGAGGAAGCAACCAATTGATAAAAAAAGGCAAATCTCAAATAGGCAAAAACAATTTGGAGGGTTCTCATACAGATTTTTCACTGTGAAAAACAATGAGATTCAGATGGGACCCCAACAAATAGGAATGCTGTTTCTGGGAAAGGGAAAGTCACCATTTCCAGTATGATGGCCCAGAGGCAGGGTCCAAGAACAGTGCTTCTCACCAGGACTCACCAACACCCAGCACTGCCTTTTTCCAGCCCAAATAGCCAGCTTTCTTTTCTGAAAGACTGCATTTTACAGCACTGAGAACTGCTCATCCCCACCACCTGAAGGCTTTGAAGAGGAAAGCACGGTAGGTAAATGCTGCCATCTACACTTGGCCAACTGAAGGCAGCTGTGCCAGGCTTGGAAGGGAAAATGCAGGCAAACACTGCTCTGCTGCCCTGCACAAGGGTAAGATCAGGCTCTTGTTTGAGCTCACATCAGCATTGCAGCTCAAATCCTGGACAACTTAAGCCCCACCACAAAAGCTAAATATTATCTAAGTCTGCAGGCAAGAGGCACACAAAGTTTGGGTTTGTGACTACTGTGTCAAAAAAGGCCCATCACTGAATTATCACTTTCTTCTCCTGACCCACATGCACAGATTACATTCTGCAATATCTCAGCTGTCAATTAGACGTTTATATGACACTCACAATATATTTTAAAATAACATTTCATACAGCAGCTGTGTTTACAGAAGGAAATATTTTTATAGCGCTCTTAATAACAAATGTCTCCCCTTTCTGCAAGGCTGTCCTTCACTCTAATTACCCCTTTCACTCTCTTGATGAAATCTGTCTCTGGTAGACATATTATCATCTGTAAAGTTCAGAGAACATTAATCATCTATTTTGGCATGCCACCTGTAAAGGACATTAGGATTTCAAGCTTCAGTTACATCATGTGACAAAACATTCACAAAAATACAAATCATTACCCAAGACTGAAATTTTTAACCCTATTTAGGTGACAGAGTATGTGATGGAAGACAGCTTCTTCAACTTCTAATCAAAGAAACATGCCAAAATAAAACTTAAAATAATAACTTTTTTATATTTTAAAAAGAATAACCTGATAGTAATATCTCCGGTTTGGCTGGGCCTTTTCCTTTGTGGGGTTTAAATCTATTTGCTGTCTTTCCATAATATATTTATATATATCTGAAGGTATTTTCAAAATACATGCTTTAAAAGCAATATTGACACTATGATCTACACACTGGTCTAATATTCTTACACCAAATAGGCAGCAAAAGATGAAAGCTCTCCCACCTTAGACTTCACAAATTTGATAACAAACTTCACACTAATTGAATAAAACCCATGGCTCACTCAGCCTTTACTTAACAGCAATGGCTTCTGAATGTGCATTATTTATTTATTTATTTAACCCCACTTTGACTTCTTTGAGTGATGTGTCCTCCTCCCTAGTGTTACAGTGGTACATGAATATTTTAACAGCCCTTGGTGTCTTTTACACTAAAGAAGATGCCCTGAGAAAGGCAGCCAGCATCTGCCCAGGTTTTTGAAATTATGAATTTCTGTTATGCCTCCCACAATGATGAAAAGGCCAACCTCTTGTACCCATGCATAGCTGAAGAACGTAAACTCAAATCAAAAGAAATATTTTTGCGAAATTTTTTTCATTATGGCCAAAGAAAAAAAGATTCAGAAATGAACCCAGGGGTCAGAAAAACACTGCCCTTCCTGAGGCTGTGAAACACATCCTCTTGACTGAAAAAGGGATGCACATCAAGAAAGCAGCAGTGGATAAGGAATGAACCTGAAACCTCAGCTCAGTATTGTTTTTGGCAGCCCTTGCTCTTGCCAGAACAATGCAGTGCCCTGGGCTGCATGTGCCTTAACAGACCACCAGAATAACCCAGGTAAGTATTTGCTAGAGAAGCACAAGTGGTTGGAAACAAGCCATTCCTTCTTTTTCAATCTACTGGAAAAGAGGGGGAAAAAACATCTTGTCTTTATTTGTTTTAAACCTACCTAGAAGGTTTATAGGTCTCACAGTTATTAATAGGGAGAAAGGTAACCCACTACAAAAAAACCTCCTGCAGTTGACAGCAATTCATTTGTAAACAGCTTAATTGATTTTCCAGCTTCGAACACACATTTGTTCCTATTTTAGGGCACTGCAGCTTGAATTGCAATTTATTAATTGTACTATACCATGGCTTGGCCTAAAATCTGAGTACATCTGAGTTATTCAACCCTGCTAGGATTAGCAGTCCTCAAAGCAATGCCAAGGCCTTCTGTCCTGCATTACAAACACATAAGAAGTAAGACTGGAAAAATCTGGAAATCAGCTAGCTGGTTCATCCCCATGCCCAAAGAGAGGATCAACTGTACCTGTGGTATCCCAGACAGGCACTTCTGTAAGCACTCTGAGAAATATATATGCTAAGAACTGTTTTATAAACTCCCTGGACATGTCTTTACAAAGCATCAGTAGCTTTGCCATTAAAAAGTTGTCCAGCTGACTAAGCAATCCCTCCCTTGATGCTCCAAGCCCAAAATAACATTTATTTTGCTGTCCAATAAAGAGGTGGAGCTGCAGAAGCCATTCTCTCATTGCTTTTACTGCTAGGCAGCAGATGAGAATGTTCATATTTAGTCAGACCAAAGGTTGACCTGCTCAGGCCTTCACCAGTGCAGTAAGAAGAGCCCAACTTCAATTCCATACAGCTATCATTTTGTGAAATAATTTATGAAAAGCATGCATAGAAAAGTTTTTTAAGAAAAATATATCATACTGCTAGGGTTTGGGTTTGTTTGGACATGGCAGTGCTGGGTTAATGATTGGACTCTGTGATCTCAGAGGTCTCTTTCAAGTGAAATGATTTTGTGATTCTGTAATTCCAAGTGAAAAGGCAAGTGTAAAACCATGGAAATAAATAAAAAAAAAATCACTGGGACACATAGAAAAATAAATCCCCCTACACTTCCTAGCTCCCAGCCATTTTCAGTTCAAGGATTTCTGGAGCAGGATGTGGTTTCTATACATTGTCCAACGTTCCCTTGAACCCATCTTGCCTTGCAGCACACACAATGCTTTTTGGCGGGGAGCTTTGCTGTGCAGCTCCATCAATTCTGCAGAGAACCACCTCCTTCCAGCTCTTCTGGAGACAAAAGGGGCTTCTACCTTCTTATGTCACTTTTTTGCTTTAAAATGACACAGCATGTGCTGTTTCAAGTACTGCTCTGATAGATCAAGTAGTCCTACTCTCATCTTGATTTCCCTCAAGACCCAGCAAAATGATTTTGGAAACAGGATCAATGCCTCAGCAGAATTTACTAACCGGACTCTGGATTAGGGTAAAGTAAACTCTCCCTGGATCTAAGGGAAAGAACAAATGGATCTGCCAGGTGTACAGCTGTTCAGTTCCTTGCTGTTTCTGGCAATAGGTGCCCTGCATCCAGCCTGGACAGAGAGGCCAAGCTACCAGCACTTAGCACCAGGAGGGACACTGCCAAGCACTGCCCATGAGCAGAACCCCAGAGCCAAACCCTGCTCCTCAGGGTAGGAAAAGGAAAACAAAAAGAAATGAGAAGTGACAAACCCCATTGTGGTTGCCTCGTTATTTACAGAGAGGCCTTTCAATTGCAAAAACGTCTGTGTAAATCCAGTCCAAAGCTCAGGGTTTTTTTAACATCTGCACAGGTGGGTATGCTCATATAACGCTTTTTGTGCTGCCTCAAAAAGTAACTTAAGTCACAAATTACAGTGGTTTTCTGTTGCAAATGTCCATTTTTCTCTCCCCACACAGGATATTGGTAAGACAGAAGCACATATGAAGAGAACTACCTTCACAGCTCACTCAAACAAAAATGCCACAGATTAATCTCGAGCTTCTATATTAAACAAACAGGAAAGGTTAGAAGCAAAAACAGCTAGTGCTGGAAGTTTATAGATGATGCGAGAATTTTGCTCTTTGGGTGCTACTTCTCTCACTTCTGAGCTCTCCTGCTGGTGAAACAAGATCAGCTTTTCAATAAAAAACAGCTGGCTAAAGCTAAACCAAGTCATGACAAATCATATTCATACAGCCAACATCATTTTAAAGGAGAAAAATAAAATCTACCTCTCCAATATCAGCATCTGGAGGTTTTCCTTAAAACTACTGTGTTTAAGAGTATTATGGGTAAAGTATCCATAGTAAACACTGACTAAAGTCACCTTTCTGCCAGTGGTTGGCAACAGCAAAGACCATGGTGATGTCAATTTGTGGCTTCTGGTCTTTAGTTTCCTACTTCTGGTAAATGAAAGGGAGTCAAGTTAAAAACACAGACTAGGACAGATCACCATGTTTTGCAGCAGACATTCAATACCAGAGGTCTTGCATTAGACTTTTCATGTTTTTATAAGTAGATTCTTCACACAAATGAGTTTGTAACTGGATCTCACCTTGTTCTAACCTATTATGAGACTGCCCATAAGGAAAACAACTTGCATGAATAAAATGAGGCAAGGTTTTCCTACTTGTGCTGGAGGTAAATAGCTAGTTAGGGAAGACTAGATATCCCAGGGACACACTTTAATAAGCAGAGGAGCCCTGTAGCCTGTGAAAGCCAGGGATGAGGCTGGATGTCATGGTCTCTCTGGCCTTTCAGCCTGATGCTATTCCTTGCCTAATCCCCTCCTCATGGCATGGGAGATGGGCTCCTGGGCAGCAGTAGACCACAGAAAACCCTAGATAAATTTGGGAAGAGCAACTGACATGCTCAGAGCCCACTTGATCCTTGTGGAGATTCATGGGAGAACTGTGAATGAGATACACCAGGGAAGCTTCTCCAAAACCCAAAAAATCAATACTTAGGAGAACAGCTGCTTCCAGAAGATACTTAAAAGCAGCTATCAAGAAATCACACATTAAAAATCTATAGAGCTGGTAATTAATTTCACAGGCAATGGATACTATAAAGGCCACTGTCTGCATCCAACTTCTGAGCATTGTGCATCTGTGTGTTGGACAAGTGCTCCTGGAAAACAATGCCCTTGCTGCCTGACCTGTTCAGATAACCTGTGCACTCTTAGCAGCCCATGCCTATCTGCAGTGTACACTCAGCAGTGGCCTCAGAAACAAAGCAGACTTCTGAATAAAACAGCAAGGTGCAAAGGGTGAATTTGCTCAAGCACACCACTGCTTTTATTTTATCTGCACAAAGACAATTCTGTTCTCTGAGACCAAAAATGGCTCCTGCCCCCAGCACTGCCAGGGCTTTATGAAGTTGCTGCTCTGGGTCTCAAGCCATCTATCTGTGCACGTTTCAGTAACCTTTACTTCTGCTGAATAATTCAACAAAGCAAAGATTTGCTATTGGCAATTTCTAATCTACAGGAAAAAACTAAAGCTTGCATTTGGTTTATTAAAACTCCCAGAGGGGGGAAAAAAATAATATATCTCTCCTCTTTGACCTTATTTGGGACTTTGCTTTGGGAACTGGCAGGAGGAAATCCAATGCTGTCCAAAGTTTTGATTATGGGGAAAACAACTGACAAAATTGCACGCCTAAGGGTTAAGACAACAGTGACAAATAAGAGTTGGTGACATTGCTGATGGCAATCCACTCGGAAAGCCCTGGCAGGATGGCATGGACTGCATGGACAAAGAGAGCCCACACTGCCCAGGTTTGAAAGAACACAAAAGGACTTTAAGTTAAAGATATTTAATTTTTGTGCATGACTGTACACTCAATGAGAATGGAGCTCTGCTTTAAATCCTGCCTGGGGGCCAGGCCAGGCTCCAGTGTGCTGAAAGAACCTGACCAGTTCATGGCTCTGATCTCACCCACCACAGACAACTCAGCCAGTTGTTTGCCATCATCATTTTCCTTTTCAATACCTAAAATTATTGATCTGCTGCTTCAGGTCTATCAGGAGAACACCACGAGGCAGGATGGCACCACAGACCTCCAAAACCTCCACACAGCATCAATCTTCCCTCGGCTGCAGCCTGGCGTGAAACTGCACTGACATCATGCAACCTGGAGCTTCACAGAGAGCATAAAATCTAAAACAGAAGCTGTAATGGGATACATTTCCATTTGCTATCCCTCCACATTTAATATAGGGGATATTATCCTCCTATCCTATGGCAAACTCACTAGTCTGGGGTTATTTTTTTCATTCTTGATCCTCATCCATCGAGCAAAATGCCATCAGTGATGACAGTACAGCTCTTGGTAAAGGAATGATGTGTTAGCTTGTGCTCCCTCTGCTGCTCCTGCTGCAGCACAGCAAAGCACAGCTGGATCCCACCTAAAGATTCCTGGGGCTTCTGCCCATTGCTTCAGTCCATTTTTTCTGCACTTTTCTTTTTTCAAAGGGGAGATTTTAAAACAGAGTACTGAAGTACACAAACATGTAGGGTTTTAAACAAAGTGATCTCTGAGATGACAGACACAGGTGGGACTCAAAGTCCCTTGGGATCCTGAAGTCCTCATGGCCCTGCTGCACAGGCTTGAGGTATCTCCTGTCAGAGGGATGCAGTTGAAGGGTGTACGAAGGAGCAGCACCCACAAACCCCTCATCCTCCCCAGGCTGCTGTCCTGCCAGGGTGGCACATTCCTAAGGCAGCCAAACTTTCTGCCTTTGCCAAGGACATCATCCCTGCATGGCTGCTGCATCTTAGTGGCAGTGGGGAGGGAAGAGTATGACACTTTAGACAGAGGGTAACCATAAAACCAACTATGGCTGTCCTTAAAATATAAAGATTGGTAACAAAGTGTAAGAAGAGAAACATTTCTTCAGAACTACTTCATCTTGCTCAACCCAGCTACAAATCAAGCCTTTTAGGAGACAGTTTGGTCATTGATGGTTAAGCACATCCTTGGTTTTTACAGCTTGAACACCACAAATTAAAACAAGTGGTACTAACTAATCACCACCAGCATCACTCAGACTCACAGGAAGACTAAGATCAGTAACATTTTTTTTCCCCTTCACTTAAAGTATTTTATCTAGAAGTACCCAATTGTGTCAACTGTCATAAAGAAACTAATTTTAGGTGGAACACTGAGAAGAAAACAGGAAGCATGTCCCCGATGCAGAAAGGCTGTGCAAGCACACACACACAGGTTCACTGGCTTGAAAACTTACATCCTGACTGTCTTGGCAAGCTCAACAATATAAATAGCATAAGTCTGGTATTTCTGTACATGTATTTTTGCTTGGTGTGGGGAAAATACTTCCCTCAGTATCTAGGATTTTAGGATTGCAGGTTGGATAATGTGCATTTATTCCAGGTTTGCTTTTATTTTTTTTAAAGTAACTCTAACTCACAATTCTGACTAATTACTCATAATTCACAAGGTGCTTTCATGATGGACAAGGCAGGAGAAAACCTGTTCATGCTGCAAGGGAGTGAAGAATAACAACCAATCCTACTGCCACTGTCACCATGTGCCTTATTCAAGTAGAAGCAGCCAAAAAGCCATAAAAATGGTCAAAGTTACTGAGCTAAGCCAGCCAACAGCAAGGAGCATCCACTGCAATCAATGTACATTAAAATCAGCAGGAAGAAACTGATATGCAAACTATCCACAATAAAATGTGAAATTCAGTTTATCCATCTTCCCTTCCTGGACAGAAATTGTGCTGACAGGAAAGGCTGGAGGTTGTGCCTGAAGTTTCCCAATCTCCCACTTTAAACTGGATGCTGAGTTCTTGCACTGACCTGGTGATGCTTTTTATTTTTTAAATGGAAGTGCATATAAATAATTTCGTTAGAAATCTATTTGGCAGACAAAAAGAAGGGAAGGAAGCCTATCATTTACTGACCAAAACTTTAAAAAAAAAAGGGTGTGTGAATGCATGCTTCTTTGATAAATCTTCCTCCCAAGTATACACCCATATCAGCATTTCCTCCTCCTGCCGATTTCAGAACAAAAATGTGCAGTCTAAGTGAACTTCTATTTTATGCCACAAAAAACCTATCATTCAGTGGTTAACAAAGACCACTCGGAATTTGTTTTTCTAAAAGACAGCTAACCAATCCCTGTAATTCAAAAAGACTTTTTCTCATCAAAGCACCACAGGAACACTGAGGAAACATTTCAGAGCTCAGCATCCAAGATGGGGGCATTATGTGCGATACAAAAGTATTCTGGAAGACTCAAGGCTCTGGTATGACACTGTGTGATTCAACTTCTTGGCACACTCCCCTTCCACCATCATCTGAAAACCATCTGAGATAACCTCTAAAGAAGATCTGGGCAACGGTCTCCCCTTCCTTTCTCCCAACAGAGAACTGTAATCTGCTCTTTGATTTCTTTTATAAAACAGGACTACAAAGGAACAGCAAGGGGAAAAAAGCCTGTTTGAAAACAAGGCAGCCAGACATCCAGCAAGAGCTTCTCATCCAGGCTTGAGGGACTCTCACAGCTGGCTGCTGCCACATCTCCCTGTGGATGGCCATGGCTTCCGTCTGCTTTTGCCATCACCTCCACCTCCTGGCTCAGACAATAGCAACAGGTGCAACAACACCAACACACACACAGGAGAGCCCATGGAATGTACATGTTTTCTGGTGCAAGGGCTTAAGTGATAGCACAGAAGTAAGTGCTTGATGGATATGGCAGCCCAAAGCCACAGGATGACATGCAGCCCCTCCCACAACAATCCATATGGCTTTTTGACCATGACACTTGGTAAATGCAGCCAAAATATCACACTCAGGGCTTGACAGTGAACACAGGAAAAATAGCTGGGGTGTAGGAGCAGGCTGTTGCAGGGTGCCAAACACAAACACAGTCTTCACCTGTTCTCCTGTCTTCCCACTTCAGGGTAACTACCCACCTCTGAGTAAAATGTCACCTGCTGTCCCCACCCTCCCACACAGAAGCATCTCTGACAGAAAGCCCAGACAGAACAACAGCTGGGGAGGAGCCCACAGCCTTTCACCTTTAGACACCTGGAGACACCAAACAGGTATCAGATCACTGGAAACCACCCCCTCTGACACATGGAGACAGAGGTCAGCCACAGCACTCCAGTCCTTACATTCTGGGAGGCATTACAGCTCAAAAGGAACTCTTTTCAGAGTTGGGAGAAGAGAAGAAGACAATGTGTGTTTGCATATTTTCCATAATTCCACTAGCTAGTTTCTGTAGGTCGTTTGTTGCCTCTTTCCATCATCCCTGATGTGGACACAGCAGGAACATCTGCAATCCAGGCGGTGAGGGCTGAGAGTCAAGAGAAGGGCTGGAAACACAAATATGAACTCATGCTTTGCAATTAAAAAGATAGATGATACCAACTTCATTCCTATATGAAAAAGACTGGTTATTACTAAAATTTTTTTCCTGTCAATCTGAAGTTATTACTTCATATTTACTTTTGAACTATCATATTTCCAAAGGATATCTCACAAAAAAACCTTGCCAAATATTTTCTGTCTTGAATTCTTGAAAGAACACATTTCTGTGCTTTCCAGACTACAATCCTCCCTTTTAAAAAGTGCCCCAGGCAGAAGGAGCAAAAGAGCCAAAAGCACAGTGACCCACAGAGAGGAAAGGTGGTATTGTCCTTAAAAATGAAGACATGTGATCCAAGGCTCTGATATTTAGAGGGGGAGAGGACTGGCACAAGCATAAAGAGGGCAGTAATTTATCATATTTTTGATAATAGAGCATCAGATGGAATAATGATGCAGGGGCCTGACCTCTCATTCCAAGCATACATCTTAACTTGGCAAGAGGAATTTGTGTCCGGTTGTATTGTCCTGCTGATGGAGCTCAGCTTCACATAGGAGCTCTCCGCTCCTACTTTTTGGCAGCTGCTAGCAAGCCATCCTGATTTTTCATTTCCATAAGTGTGCTGTCAGGAAACAAAAATAAGCCAAAAGCCCCAGTGTCAGATTCTGTGGAGCAACATATGGGAAGCGGGGAAGCCGGCTCTGGTCAGACCACCACACCTCACCCCGGCATTCCAGGACTTACAGGGAACTTAAAAGGAAATGGGGACAGACTTTAGTAGGGCCCATTGTGACAGGACAAGGGACAACGGGTTTAAACTCAAGGAGGGAAGATTTAGACCAGGCAAAAGGAGGAAGTTGCTCATGATGACGGGGGGTGAGGCACTGGTACAGGTTGCCCAGAGAGGTGGAAGCATTCCATCCCTGGGAATATTCAAGGCCAGGGGCTTTGAGCAACCTGGTGCTCTGGAAGATGTCCCTGTTCATTGCAGGGCAGGTTGGCAAGATGATCTTGGAAAAGTCTTTCAAACTCAAACCATTCCCTTATTTTCTGAGCTCATTTTGTGGGAATGGCTGAACTCCACTTTAACCCCACCAGGCCTACTTTACTTCAGAGCACCTATAACTCTCCCAGGAACTCATTTATACCTGTTACTGACTTCATAACCCAAGCTTTGCTGTTTGGTTTTTTTGTTATTTTTTTTCCTTTTTGAAGAAGTCATAGCAGTTCTGTCAGGCCTTTAGTTGCTTTTCATTGTAGATCTCCTCAATTATCTATTTCCAGTAAAGCCACATTTCTGGCTGGGCACAGCTCACCCAGGCATCCAGCTGTCAGCAGGGCCCAGCTACCCAGGAGGGTCCTCAGTGATGCCAGGGGTGACAGGGGTTAACTCCTGTGGTCAGACCTCTTTTTGTGAATGATCTGTCACAAGACTGCCTCTTCTCCACCGAGCTGCTCAAAATAACTTTTCTCAATTTATATGGGGGGGGGGCAAAGACTAAATGACTTCAAAAGAAACTAATGCTGGCAGATGAAAAGAAATAATCTTATGGATAGGTAGAGGATCTAGCTGTTTCTTTTGATTACTGCAGGGAAGGAGGTCCCTACCTCCATCACTTCATTAACAGCTGAGATTTAACAGTGTCCAAAGGCCTCCAAAGCCTATCCACACCAATCCCACAACAAACTCAGTGGGAAATGACAACCCCTCGAAGAGGAAGATACATGCCTTTCAAAACCCAAGATGCAAACAATATCCACAGGCTACAAACCCTCTGTCTTCTACCATTTATATTTCATCTATCATGCTTCCAAATCCCAGCTGCAAAACTGAAGAGAGAGAAATGTGGTTTCTCATTAGCGAAAGCAGTAAAACCTGCAAGAAGGAGCTGTAAAATAACGTCCTACATACCTGGGTGGAAAACCCCTGGGATGCCACATAAACTAGGATTGGGTGGTATTTTTCATTTAGCTAAATATGAATATGAGTTTTCCTGATCCATCTCAGTTGCGCCCTTTTGTTTCACCATCCCAAATTCATTCCTGCTTCCAAATTCTTTCCCCCTGGGGAAAGGTTATAAACTTAATCCTGGAGTTTGTTTCACACATCATTTGCAGCTTGTCAATGGGCTTTTGAATGTCGCTGTGTGCAGGATAACATTAGCTGGGGGAAGGGTCTAGAGGGTGTATTTTGTTAATGGAAAGAAGAATGATAGGACTAAAAACAAGTTTTGTGTTTTCTTTTGGGTTTTTTGGGTGGTTTTTTTTTTTGGTTTTTTTGTTTTTTGGTTTTTTTTAATCAAGCTAATAAACTTTTTAGTATTTTTTCCCTGCTATATAAGTGAGTATAATTTTTTTTTTTGTTCACTCTTAGTCAATTTTTCTGTTACTACTTTCTACCTGTGGGACAGAATGAAAGCCATTTGTTAAATTCTAGCTTTTTCTCCATTTCTGACTCAGTTACACGGTAGGCTTTTCTTCAGAACAAATCACCTCATGGTTAAGTTCAAAACTGACACATTAGCAATGAGGCCCGCAGATACAATCTGTCATGCTAGGGAAAAAAAAAACCTGGTAGCAGCTCCCTAATATCCCAGACTACAGGCAAATTACTAGCTGGAAGTACTGGGCTTAAGAAACAAATTCTTGCCTAAATTGTCTGCTAGTTATGCGATTTGGGGCTTTTTGTTTTTAATTTGTCAATTACTTGAAGCATTTGTGTGCCTTAACAGTTTGTTTCTTAACAGTTTTATAAGAAACCTCCTCAAGAGAGGACTGTTCTCCACAAACATTGACTGCTTAAAGCTGTAATTTCTCCTAACATCACACACACTTCCTATCAAACAAATGGGAATTTTTCTGGCACTCTCTCAGGAAACACCTTCCTTTAGGGGGAGTTAAAAAAAAATAGAAGTTATCTTAATGCCCTTACTCCATGAAATTTAAGGAAGAGCACATCACATCACACAGACCAAAACCAGAGCGAGTGGCATTCGATAAAGCTTGAGGGGCTGGATTACAGTGCCTTGTTAAACATCAGGCTTGCTTGAGCCTTCAGGCTGACTCCTGCTCTCAGGACCACAAGGAGCTGCTCAATTTACAGGAATTCCTCAGTGGGATTTTGCCCAATCGCCTGTGGTCAGTTGCTCCTCTCTGCCCTCAGTGCTCCCAGGCTGGGTACCAGCCTGAGGGATGCAGGGACACCACTGGTGGTCACCTCCAAGGCTGATGGGCAGGGGGAACAGAGCATCCCTCACCCCCAGGCAGCCCTGCCCTGCACAAGGAAGGATGTGTAAGCCACGCAAAGAGTGCAAGCATGATCTGAAATCCCATTAAAATGGATCCTCTAGCCATCATCGTTCCTTCCCCCAAAGCTGTGGCATTGCTAAAGATTACACATACAAGTTCTTGTCTTTTATTCCCTCAAGCAAGGCCAAATTATCCAGTAATGAGTATTTTCAGTTCATTGCTGCATAAACAGACAGGGAAGATCCAAGTTATGCAGAGGAGGGGGTATGGAAGCAGTACTACTGTGCGTGTTGGCAGGAGCACCGCCACAGCACCCACCTCATCTCCCAAGTAACTCAAAGACAGAGACACTGGCAAGGAGGCTTTTCATGCACTTGGGGAAGGCAGCACCCACCAAGGAGAGTGTGGGAGACACAGCACAGACCAAACACACTGCACAGTGCAAGCAGCCAGGCTGCTCCTCTCCGGATGCCGCCGCGTCAATCACAGGAAGCAGCTGCGACGCAGGCAGCTCTTTGACAAAGCAGCCCGACTCCTGCCTGCTCGCCCGTGCCAATTTTAGACTGGCTTACCTTCCACAGGAATAATGAGACATGAGAATTGTGCTGGGCAAGACCTAAAAGCTGCTTTGATTTGTAAGGAAAGCCGCAGTGGGCCTTCGCTCACAGCCGGGCCAGCCATCCCCAGCGCCTCTGGCACTGCCACGGCCAGACCTGCAGCATCCACCCAAAACACACAACACTTCAGACTGCTCTGCACCCCTGTGTGCCTTCTGAAAGGCCATTTACACATCCAAGCCTTTCTGAGAAGGAAACTGGAGCAAGACACGGCTTGTTAGCTTCCCCTTGTCCACTACTGAGAAAATGTATTTCCCATGGAACAAGTGTGTGTGTGGTTAAAGACAAGCTCTGCAACCACTGCATTAGGACCAAACATGGAATTATGTACAAGCCTGACAGTGATTCATTTTAGTCCTGAAAATGAACAGTATGCAATTAGAGCAACATTGTACAACTACGAGGTGGCTTTTGCCGCTAGAACAGAAATTCCCCTGTTCATACTGGACCACACTCCCCTGGTGTGCAAACACTGTCAGTAAAAAAGCCAGTAGGAATTTAAAATGATACAAACCTAGGGGACGGCACTGGAGTGAAACTCAGAAGACTGACTTTGGTGTGCCTGTGTCCTCCCATGCTGCTGCTCCTCTTGTCTTGTGAATGATAAGGATTTCTGGATCATAACCTGTACTGTTTTTCATAGGTGGGAAGATCTATCCCCACTGCCAGTTTGCTACCCAAAGATTGCAGCAAAGCCCAGCCACTCACACAAACAAGCTGTCCCATGCTAACTAACACCACTAGAGAGAGTTAGTCTCTTCTTCTTGAAGAGATAACACTAACAACTTAATCCAATTAACACAGCACAAAGCAAGAGTCCGTAATTCCAGGGTGAGTGTGCTCTAATGCCTCCTATGGCTTTAGCAAAAGGAAGGTTTGCACTGGATTAAAGAAAATACTCAACATTCATTTTTGCTTATCGTGGAGCAAAGCAGCATATAGGAATGCATGAGCCAGCAGAGGCCAAGAGCAGGGATGATGTCTATCCCTCGTGCATAACATCTTTGCCTGCTTTGAAAGAATGTTATGTTTCTCAATGATATCACTAAATTACTGGCTTGTTTTCCATTTGAAAGATACTGGGGAGCTGCAGCCCTTAAGCAATCACTCTGACCAGCTGCCAAGCCATTTAATCACTTACATGCATTGGAAATAAAAGCTGTCTAACTTACAAGAACTGCATCAGCTCAGTTGCCTATCCCAAAGTGCAAGGAGAGATGTGTGCCTTTATTCTAACAATGCACAGAGGAAATAAGTTGAGAATCAGCTACACAGAGAGAATCAGCTTGTTCATCAGGATCATGAAATCCTAATTGCAACCAACAGCAATGGGATTTTTACTGACTTCAGAAAAATTACAGTTCTGCAATATCCAACCACACAACCACTAAAAAAAAAAAAAGTGCCAGGAAACTTGGGAAAACTATTAGTAATCAAAGCTGAAGATAGAGAATAGATGTACTTGAGGCCTAGCATAATACAAACAATGGGAGTGATAAATCAGAGATTCCACCCTTTCAGTGTGCAAGAGGTTAGAAAAGGGTAAAAATACAAAATACCCAGGACTCCCAAGAAGTCAGAAAGCATGGGGTGGAGAAAGGCCAGCAGTGAGGTCTGGAGCCTGGGGGGGTGGCAATGTAAATACTCTCACTTTTTGTAGTGGGACAGAAATGAAGGTGTGACAAATAATTGGAAATCATGTTAACTAGGAACATCTAGGAATTACTTTCCACCCTAACTGTCCTGTTGGAATAATTTCACTAAATATACACAATGGGTTGGATCAGAAATTCTTCATTCCACTTCAGACAAAAGGGCTACAACTTAAGAAATACTCTGGGTAACAGCCACAATGTTATGAAACAGCTTGTTATGAAAATGGCAGTTGCCTGCAGAAATACAAAATCTTCACGTATTAATTTTTCACTTTTTGTGCCTTCAGTTCTTTTCAGCTATTACTGTATTTTATGCAGCATCACTGCATCATATTTCTCTATCTACAGCATGGAGCACCACGATTTGTCATCTTAATACATTAGCTCTGGATTCAACAAAAGCAGATTTTCTTTCTTTTTTTTTGCTTGAATGAGCACCAATAATACACAGCTTTCTCTGAACACTCAAACATCATCTTCTCCTGACCTGATGTTCCTTTTCCAGTCAATTCTTTTCATGAGTTTAGAGAGACACTGAACTGCTAGAAAGGAAGGAGGCAGCTATAGGAGTGCTGCAAGCAGAGGGAGTGACCTGAGAGCATGGGCATGGCTGCTGGCCCACAAATCAGCTAAAAATGGATAATCTGCTGGACAAGGTGATAAAGATTACAGATCAGACCAATTACAGCTGGAAGCTGCTTCCCAGGACTAATTGATTAAGGCACCTTAGGTCTAAGCTGAGGACACCATTTGATCAGTGGGTGCTGTGGAGAGCCCATGGGATTCACAAAGCTTTCCTCATGGGATCCAGGTTTGCTCACAGATCTTCCAGCTGGAAAATACTCAGTAAGGGGTACCTCCATCAGGCAGAAGGCACTTGCTGCCAGAGTTCTGTTCCTGTGGTGGCCACATAGCTGCCCTGAGCTTTCAGTGTACCAGGGTCTCCTGATACCTCATCCTTCTCCTTCCTTTGCATCCTTTTACCCCCACCACATCCCAAGCACAGAGAGACCCCCACTCCCACCCGGACTGAGGAGCTCACAAGGCACAACAATGTTCCAGCACTCACAGCTGCCACTTTGTGAAACACAGAACATTCATTAAAGCTCAGGGGCCCACGTTTCTGTTTGATTTTCATGATGCCATTTACGCCTATTAAATTATCCATAAAACGCTTTAATTTAGCCAAACCAATTCCCTACCCTCTGCTGCTCGCCTTTCCTTTTTTTTGTTGCTGTTTTTTGTTTGGTTTTTTTAACCACCGTTAAGACAAAGACAATCTGAAATAAATGTTTTTCCACAGCACCATCCTCAAAGCAATTATTCTGCTGCAGAGATGCAGTCAGGAAGAATAACCTCCCCGCGGTCTCTTTGGGATGGCAGGAACTGAGCGAAGTCCTCAGAAAGCCAATCTTTCAGCTCCCATTCTTCCCACACACATCTCAAATCATCTACTGCATTTCTTCTGCTCATTTGACTTCTAAAGCTCAAGCAAAGCAGGGATTCAGATAAAAGACAGCGCTGGAAAAGAAAAAAGAAACAACTCAGCCACTTCCTATAGTGATCTTTGTGCAGCACTAACCCCAGGGTTTTTTGGATGCTGGGCAGTGTGGGTCGGTTTGCTTTCAGCCAGCATCAAAAACCATGGACTCTGCCTTGGATTGCTGTTCTGTGCCTTTGCAGAGAACAGTTCCAATTCAGAACAACTCTGTAAATTAAGGGCTGCATGTGTGAAAGGAAACCCAGCTCTCTAAAATGGGAAATTCAGCTGATGGACTTCACAAGAGTTTAAAAAAGAGAAAGAATACTTCCACAAGACCAGCTGAGCAATTAATGACAAAACCAATTTTTTAAAAAAGCCAAAAATAAACAGTAAGAAGTATTACTTATTAAAGGAGGTAGCACTTCTCAGAGGAACATCACATACACATCTAAATAAAACAGCTTTCATATCATACATATGAAACATACATATTCACAAGCCCACTACAGGCAATTCAAAAGAATTAATGAAAATCTGCCTGTAAGATCAGGCTATGAAGATGTACTTAACTGTATTGTCATCTGTGAAGTCATACTCAGTGAAACTGTGCTAAATTGTCTCAAAAATAAAGAGAACTATTAAAAAAAAAAACAAACCAGTAATTTGTTTGTGAGTCAGAAAGCAACTACTTGCAGACAGCTCCTACCTCCTTGCCTTTCCTTTGGCCTCAGAGACTGGAAGGAAAAACCTAGCCATCACCTCTTGTCACCCTGCTCTCCAGGAGCACACCACTAGCAGATCTCATTTCCTCAGTTTCTTCATTATTTTTGGGTAAGGAAATTATTATTTCTCAGTATTTTCCCAGCTCTAAAGGACCTGAATTAACTGAATGAAGAAATTTCTGACGCAGCTGAGAAGCCTTTTGCTGCCAAAACTTGGTTAAGTGGTGAAAACTAAAAAAAAAAAAAAAAAAAAAAGGAAATGGTTCTGAGATTTTAGAGGGAAGTTTTTGATCATACAGTGGTGAAACCTTCATAACTGGGTCACACAACCAGGTGTGGGACACTGAGCAAGGAGAGGGGCTTGCTCAGCTGCTCCAAAGGTTATCAACATTTTGGAGCCCAAAATAAAGCCTGGGTACCAAGGTAAAAGCCTAAAGGAGTGGAGACAGTCCTGTCTTAGGAAGCATTTAAGGGCAAAACTTGTTTGGTTTGGCTCTTTCCATACTTCCTTTACCTGCAAAACCACACACAAGTTTAATTTGCCTTGAAGTTATTATAACAGCTTATGAGACCAGGCTTTAATGAATTGCAACTTCACTTGAAGTGTGGACTTCTTAAGGGGAAAAAAAAAATATTTACTTTGAATAACAATCTCATATCCCACATGAGATGCCCAAAAGGGACCAAAACCTTCCTGAGGAAAAAGTTGGAAAAAACACTGCAAGAGGGAAAATTGGCTGGGGATAGAGCTGCTGGCACCCAGTGAGGGTGGGAAATAATGGCAGAGGTAGAGGGAGGGACGAGAAAGACATGGGATTAATGGGATAAAAGGAGACAAATGACAAGTCAAGGTCTTGCGGGCTGTGACCGTTTTGGGAATGAGCACGCAGAGTGAAGGGAGGAGGAGGAGGGAAAAGTCTGGGACGTGCTGGCAGAGGCAGGAGGATCACAAGGAGCAGAGGACGGGGCGTGCATTTTTGCCTCTGAGGAGAGAGGGTGACAAGATGGATGAATATCCATGAGTCCACACCCAGGACCTGGGAAGGGGGAATAGATGGACTGGTGTATCTATGTGAGCATGCCTCAGCATCCAGATTATTTCTTATCACAGAATACAAGCAAAGCAGGTGTCAGATGGAAGGAGTATTGCAAATAACAATTAAAAAAAACACCTTTAGTTATTGTTCTTAGCTTGTAGAACTTACTAGGAAATCTTGACAAAACACACCTGGCTTCCCAGATTTCTTTGGCATGAGCGGCTCTTCAGCAGTGAGAAGGTCTGGAAGGGCTGACTGAGCACCCTCTCCACCCTTCCACAGTATGCATGGAGGGACATGGCACAACTTCCCCAGCTCCTTTTACAGCAGATTATTCCTCACTTAAGGGCAGCCCCTTTCATTATACAGATATTTCTCCACCACAGCTCAGTGGGTCCAAGCACAACGCACACTCAGCAGCAAGGAGCAGCGGCCCCTCAGCCCAGGACACTGCAGCTACTGTTCCCTCTCTCTGGCCTTTGTTTTCCATCTTCCCTTGTTTATCCCCAACCAGCCCCTGCACAGTCCCTGCTCCCGCAGCCCCCCTCCCCAAAGCCCAGCTGTCAATACCCCCTCGCCCGCTCCTGGATATGCGAGCGCTCCGGAGTCAATCTTCCCATGAAAATCAAGAGTCAATGACCTGCCCTTCCCTGTTCCTTAAGAACCAAAAAAAAAAAAAAACAGCCATAATTTTTCTTCCTCTCAGTTCTCACGTGTTGTTAATGTTCACTCGAGTTGTTAGGCAATACAAAATGCATTAATTCCTCCAAAGTGAGTTCCCCATGAAAGATTTAATTGTTGCTGATTAGGCATAGTTTTCTCTTTCGCCATCCCCCCCTTTTTTGGGGTTGATGAAAAAAGAAGAGCAGAATGCAAAGATATTTTTCACTCAAAGACTACGTTAGCCTTATTATCTAATCAAGTGGAAAGGCCTTCGTCTGTCCTAGTCCTGCCAAAAAACAAGTGAGGCAATAAAAACCTTTAAGATTTTTCTCTATCCTTTGTTATCCCAAAAGACCCAAGTTTAGTCAATTGCTGTCACATCACTAGAAAGAAAGAGAGGAGGAAAACAGAAAAGAAAGAGAAAAGACACTGCTGTAGCTGTTTTAAAAATAGGGGGCTTTCTGTAACCCATGAAGAAGCCTGGTACACAAAATTGAACAGTAACTTTCAAAAGATTTGCATTTAAAAGATTGAATACAGGTCGCTTCCCTGTGACCATAGAAACATTAGAAAAGGTGGAAAATTCAGTCTACTGAACTTCAAATGACTTTATTAAAGTGTCACTAATCAGAACCCAAGGACACAAGGTTTTAGTGTTTGGGCTAACAACGTGAATAACCCTCAAAAGTCAAATGACCTTCTAAGAGCATTACGTTTAAAAAAAGCCACTTGTCAACAGCAAGTTAAGTAAGAAAAACTTGATTGCATCTAAGAAATGAGTAATCCCATGCAGCTCACAAGAACACAACTGAACTATGTCTCTAGAAGCAGGCTCATATTAGGCAAAAATCTCCAAAGCTTTATACCATGCGGACAATCAAGCATTTGCTTTCATTTGGGACAGTTTAACACAAACTTTGAATGAAATATACAAAATACTTTGAAGTTAATATCCCCATGCAATGAAACAGGGATGAGAACAAATACCTTACAAGGTTCATTAGGAAATGGTGTTTATCCATATCAGCAGTGCCAAAATACAGGTAGACACTGAAAATAAGCTACATCCACATGACATCTGTCATTAATCAGAAGGCTACCTGAGTCACAGCTCAGTTAACACATTTATTCACCTGAGGCACCATCACTTCTATCCAACAGGCATCACCCCCAGTTTGGCTCTGTCTCCAGAGTCACACCAGGTGTCCTGTGCCTAAAAATTGTTGCTCCTCCCAATACAACCCCCTGCAGCTCCGGGCAGCTCTCTCCGTTCATGCAGCAAGGATTGCTCTCATAGGCATTATCCTTTTGAATCTTACTTAACTCCTGCATCTTCATTCCTCTTTTGCTTATTCAGGTATTTGCCTTGTCTTTCATACCAGTTCAAAAATACTTTGTTTGTAGGAACCACCTGCTAGAAACAATCACTAGTAATAGGAAAGTATCCTGTGATAGGGATCCAACAGTTTTAGAAGTTAACATTATGCTTCAGAGCCAAGCAGGTAGCTTTCAGAACTGAGTAAGATCATCTAAAAGGCAGTCAAAATTTAGTTGGCTTATTCTAGTGTCTTCATTATGCTTCAAAACAGTGCAGTACAAACACTACCCATGCAGATGGTTCTTCTTCAGCAGCAAGGTTATAGTCTTGTTATGTGGGCTCTTTAACTACACTGAGCAGCAAATCAGCACAATATTTAACTGATAGAGTCCCAATCTTTAGCAATCCTCTAGCTAAAAATAATATTTCAAAGTCAAATGGATAGAAAACTTCCTTTAGACATGACCATGGGCAACAGACACTGGGGCTCTCTGATCTTTAGGGACCAGGTCCCAGCAAACAGGGCAGATGCAGGGGTTTCAAGTGCTGGTTTAGATCACTTCCCTACAGGCTGTGCTGCTAGGTGACTTACCTCTCAAACTACACTGAAAAAATTGGCAGCACCTCTTCCAAACCTGCCAAACACAAACGTGTAAAGCTCATTACTCTGAACTAACAGGTGGCTAATATTTCCGACACATTTTGGGTGAGCTGTCACGGCACAGACTGAGCAATCTCCTCAGCGTGACAGAGCCCGCATTGGGACTCGGGCCCAGCATTGTGGACCTGCACCAGAAGTTTATCCTGCCCTACAGTGGCTTTTCTCTGCTTCCTTGGTAATTTTCCTGGGCTGTGGCAAAAAGCTGTGAGGAGGACATCAAAAAGAACATTCAAGAGTTATCTATACGTTACCCTTAGGAATATACACCATCTTTTCCAGGGACACAGCAGCAACACAAACTCCAGTGCCAGCCATAAAAATATTTCAAAGGTGATGATATAATGATGATACCCATTTCTACCTATGCCTATGATCCTCCACACTTGATCCAAACTCCATTTGGATCGAGATGGTTATCCACAAAATATGATGTCTCAAAAAGTAATCTGTCAATGTGAAGTTTTCCTTGAAGCCTGTAAGGAGAGGTAAAATTCTTTCTCCTCTACATACATTTTTTAGCTGACATGGGGACACACATACATCACAGACCCAAATGCAACACTCTCATAAAGACTCAGCTCTCACAAATGCATAAAACAGTTTTTTAATTTCTTCTTCCACCCAACATGCATGATCTTATTCTGCAGGAATGCCCATCAAACCACGGTGAAGGCAGCAGCTTAATTAAAAATAAAAAAAAAAATTACTCTTAATACATTAATCCAAATGCAGACAACTCCATGCACTGTCTTGCATTTTACTTGAGTGGCTGGATTCAGTGTCTGCCCAGGTCTCACAGAGCTCCCTTGCCTGGCAGGCAAGAACTTGGTAGGTGTACAAACTTTTAATAAGATATTATGCCATACTAATAAAGGGAATTGAGGTGGTTTTATTACTACTAATAATTGGCATAACAATTATTTTAAAGTTTCACTGTCAGTAATCCCTTACCCTAGCAATTAAGGATGCCTTAAATATCAAATTAGCTATCATACATAACTTCTCCAGAATTAATCCCCTGTATTGCAGACAAAACAATTGGTAGTTAAACAAGTGTTAAATAACTACAACATAACATGTAGCTCTAAGCTACTTACTTATTAAATGTCAGTGAACAAAGGTGAATGTTTTTCAACTGACTCATGCAAGTAATCTTACTGGAGATGAAAGCTCTTTAAACATAATTTTTTTATTAGATCACTTCTTTCATGGGTTTACTTGATGAATATCCTTAATTTGAAATATTTGGTAATTAGCCTGGTCAAAGACAGTGCTGCATTCATTACTACCCCTTACTCAACAAGAGCTATTTTTAGTATAAAAAGCCTATATTAAAATAAATAAATAAATACATAAATAAATATTCGCTCTGAAAGGGTAGTGTTTATCCCATAAAGTCTCAAAGTAGAATAAACAGATATTACACCAGTTTAATGATACAAGTGCTAATTCTAAATTCAGACCAAAGCAGAATGTCTGTTATGGGATTAAATTACAAGAATGAAACAATAAAAATACAACATTATCACAGGAAAAACAATGTACTTGTTATTGCAACTCGAATGCGCCTTTGATTAATGTGGAGAAGCTCTGCAGTTCCAAACCCTTGATTTTGTAAGATTTACAGTGTAGGAACAAACCTTTATTCATGCCACTGAAAGATCAGGCAGAACTTCCAGGAGCAACAGATTATTTCCCTGCTTGCAGCAGAGGCCAAAGGTGGGAGATGTCTACCTGAGACCAGCAAATGTCCAAGAAACACATAACTGCTGAACAGATCTGGATTTGGGCAGGCTGAAAGTTCAGGGGCTCTGAGCACCCTGGTCTAGCAGAAGGTGTCCTTGTGGGAGTTGAACTAGATGGTCTTTAGGGTCCCTTGTCCCCAAACCATTCTATGATTCAAATCCATAAAAATCCTTGGTTAATTACTTGTCTTTGCAGCAGCCAAACGCTCAGCTCTTTTATTTTTTGCCTTTGCTCTTTCCGTGTCAGCAGGACAGTCGCACCGTGGCCACTGCAGCCCCGAGCAGCAGAGCTGTGAATGCAGCACACAAAGGGCTAACAGCTAAAGCACATAATCCCTGCGGAACAGAGCCGGCCCAGGAGAGGAGACCTTTCTGCTCCGCCTGTAAGAAACCGCGGGGATGCCCCGCGCCGCTCGCTTACCAAAGAGATGCCAGGCGAGTTTTTCTAAGAAAAGAACCCTGGTTCTTAAAAAAATTGCACTGCTTCAGCAGTAAACTCACAATGAAAAGAGAATTCTCATTTGCATCAGCTTTAAACGTCCATGTTCTGGCGCTACAAAGCCTATGGCTGATAAAGTACCCTTTCTCCTTAGCAATAATTGTAGTGAAAACGCAAAGATCTGGCAAGGTATTTGCTTCTGAAATACTTCTCTATTACCATGGAGAATTTGGAATATCCACCACTGCACTGGAACAAAATGAAGATAAAGGAGTTTGAATGCTACTATTATTGTTAGGATTTCTTTCTTCTTTTTTTAAAGGCTCTGTGGATTTCAAAGGGGCAAGAATTAATCACAGAAATAAATCAAATACCGCTGCCAGTAACAGAGCAGGAAGAAGTGTTAAACAAAAACAATAACTACAAATGATTACTCACTCAAACACACACATAGATAATTAACATTTGGAAGTTAACGGTGGAGTGTAAGTCCCACGGGTGCCACCAATGACAGAGAAAATTAGATTACAATTTCAAGAAAAAAGAATAGTACCTGTCTTCTACAGGACAGGTACTTAAATGGACCAGAGGCTCCACCTCTTTCCCTGGGGAAGGTGACACATCCCATTTCCTTGCCCTGACCTCTTCTCCCCAGCTCTCCTACAGGAGGGTCTCTACACTCTGCAAGAAGACATTTACACAACACAAGGGTGCTTATCTGCTCTGCTGCCAGAGCTCTCAACCAGGAGCCCTCCATGCCTGGGGAAAATCCCTTTGCAATCAGCCAAGTGCTCATCCTCAATGACCACTGGGGCTGTGGACAACCCTGACTTGTCCTGGAGCCTGGGGATGCAGCTACATTCCTTTATTCCACTCATTCCTGGAATCCATTATCCTCCTAGGATGAGGGAGCTGTTGCACCACTAATTAAATCTTTAGATAAATTTCTTTTTTTTTTTTTTTTTGGCAGGTTTGTTGCAAGGCACAGGTAAAACCCAACTACTGCAACATTTCTGGCTTCAAAAGAATAGCTGCTAAACACAGAGGTTATGTTGTTAAAAATTAAAAGCATGAAGTTCTGTTTGATTAAAGAGAAATGTTGAGTTTAACTATGAAAAAAGATATAAGAACAGAGAACAGAATTTTATAGACAAAACAAGAATAGATGAAGGCTCAGTATAGAGAAAATTAAAAAAAAAAAAAAAAAAAAAAAAAAGG
>VZRH01003632.1:1327427-1384797 GCA_013397555.1 Urocynchramus pylzowi
AAAAAAAAAAAAAAACCAAAAGCAGTGCTGTCAGCTATTTTAGGTGGTTTATTAAGATGATTTTAAGACTGAAACTGTAATTTCCTGGGAACCCACAAGATGGTAGAGTTCAGCTGTGAGAAACTAGCCTGAATCTTTTGCCTGGACCGTAAGCACATAGTTACTAACTAGTTAAAAGTGCTAATTTTGCTATGTCCCAAAAACTCAAAGAATTTTGACCTTTTTCATTTTTTTCATAATCTGTTTAAACATTTGGAGAGCTTTTCTTTTCTGGCTTAGTCTTCATTTTCTGTTTGAAGGAATGCACCTCATTACTCCTCCAAGCATCTGTATTCCATACTCTTGATGGAGTTTAGTAATGGGATGCAATTACTGACAGCAAGACACTGGGAAAATAAACTATTTGTCTGGAATCCAGAAAATCTGAAACACATCATCATGCAACTGTACACAGTCACTGTGAAGCTGCTGGGCACTTACTCAGTCTTCATTAAACAAAGCAACCTAAAATCTCTAAAACCTAAATCTCTTAAAGTCTCTAAATCAGAAATACCACCTATTATCCAGTAAAACAGCTCAGCAAATCTACAAATCTGGAAGTTAAATCTGTTCATTGGAGCCCAGCAGCTTTACTGGTAGTCATCCTGATGCTAAGTGGGGCTTTACTGACTCTCTTGTCATGATGCCAATTGCTCAAAGAAGAGAAATAAAGTACCCATAACATCTCAAATGTTCTTCAAAAATGCAGTTTTTGAAGAAGTAAGGCCACAAATGTCTAAATCACTTGGCACTCAGAAGAATAAAATTTTGTATGAACACAGTTACAATGGCAGCTTACTTCAGCGTGGATAGATTAGAGGAAAAAGCAAGAAAAGCTGGGGAAAAATGTACTTAGAAAGAATTTAAGTAAGAGACAGTATCTGCATAATATTCAGAAATGTGTACTCTCTATAGGGGAAAAGAGGCTCAACCACCTCCCTCAAGTTTTTAAAAAATATAAGAGAAGATATGAAGCATTCAAGGGCAAACAGCACACAGGCTCTGTACTGAGCAGTGTGACATGTAAGTAGGCCTTATACTACATAACCTTAAAGTAAACCATTATATTTAATGACAGAAAAAAAAAAATCTGATCTTTAAATCAGTCTCAGAATACCACAGAACAAGTTTATTATGTCTTTACTTTTAGTAGCACATGGTGATTTATTAGGAAGACTTTTTGATATGCCAAGGAAAAACCTTGGAGCCTTTAGGCTGTGCAGAAGGTGAAATACATCATGGTTTATGTTAATTAAACTTTTAGTCTTTCACTGATTAAGGAACTGAGGCAGAACTTAATTTTTTACAAAAATTGCCAGTAATGTTAAAATTCCAACACATTGTGAAGTGACCCCAAGGGTAAGGCACAGTCACTTTATATCACTACTTAATGTCATCCTGAAAAGTACTTTCATTACTCTAAGGTGAAATATAGTACAGTAAGTGCTGAATGGGAATTGTCAGTGAAAGCTGGGACTCCCATCAGCTGACAGTAAATGAGGAATGATGACTTGTGTCTGCAGAAGCAGCTGTAATGCCCCATGCAGGGGAGGCTAAGTCCTGAGCAAAGGAATTTCAAAATACCAAAATGACAGCTTAAGCCAGAGATGGGCCAAATAAGAACTTTCTCTTGAAATTTATTCTGGTGGTGGTTAGAGGGCTGGAGCAACCTGGGTCAAATACAGCAAGAGTCAAACACTTCCCAAAACAAAGTCCCTCCAAAACTCTTTGATATCCCAGGTTTCAGGTTGTTAGAAACTTTAATAATAAACCTCTTTGGAATGCATAATTTCACATAGATATTTATGTGTGTGTGTCTGTCTGGGAATGAAATAGCAATAGGAAGAGAGAAAGAAAAGGGGGAATGAGCCCAGCAGGTGTTTCTTTTACACCTCTTCAATATTTGAAATGGTTTTGACTGAGAACCACTAAAATTTCTGCCATGATTTTCCTTAGAAAATGCCTCATTTACAGACTGCAGTGTATGCTCTGAATTAATTCAGAAGGGAGTCCTAGAATATGCTGAGTTGGAAGGGTATCAGGATCATTGGGGCAAATAAATTCTGTCTGGAAGTTTTTGCTGTAGTACACGATCACTTATATTAGCAAAGGGTGGGGGGGTATTTATTTATTTTTATGCAAGCTTCATTTGAAGCTAAGCTGCTTCACTTTCTTGAGGAGTCATTATCCATATGGAAAAGCCACTGTCCATTCCATTTGACCATTCCTCTGTTTTACAGCTGACTGCTTCCATTTAATTTTGAGGTAACGAGAATTTACCACCCTCCCTCCCCAGTTAAAATGTTTCTGTCAATGTTTCTGGTTTTGTGACCCCAATGAAAAGCTGAAAGCTATTCCCTAGTCACCATTCCAGGGCATGGCAGGAAAGAGGCACAACAGGTTTCAGCCCCTTCATGGTAATAAACAAAACCAATATAACTCTACAAACTACCCTAACCAATTTCTCTGCACTGAATGCACTGAATGCAGAAAGAAGAAGAGCAGGAGAGCCCCTGCTTGGCCATAGGGAGGCACTGCAGGTTTCTAAAATAGCTATTTCTGACTATTTTGGACTATTTCTATTCTATTTCTGCTTTGGCAGGAGTGTTCTTTCACCTTGAGAGCATTTATTAGACGAACTCTCATAATTATCTGTTCTATAAATCCTGTTATGAAGTTAATCCAGTGTGCAATCTTAACTAAAAAATTATTTGCTCTTAAAATTCTTGTCTTTATAATCCAAGCCACATCTTGAAACAAATATTTAAAAAGACACTAAATATTAGGAAGCCTCGTATTTTCACACTGAAATAAACATTTCCATCGCTCCAGTTTTGGTGTCTTTTGAAACCATCATGTTTATATCACAGTGTTATTGTGAACCAGATTGGTTTGAAGGTTTATGTTTAAATAAGAAGCATAATTATGCTTTCAGAAAGGCAGGTTTATCTGTGTGTTTATAACCAAACCTTTCTTCCTATCTGGAATTCTCTTCTGCTGGGGGTGCCCCTGCCAGCCCAGCTCAGGTTTGCAGAGAACGAGGTTGGTACCCCAGGTGACAGCGCAGGTGACATGGGGGACACATCCAAACATTAATTGCCTTATCTTCTACCTACAATTTTCCTTTATAATTTCCCTGACAGAGCACTGACCTTAAAACAGGAGACAAAGCCAGGAAGGGATGCAGAAGACCTGTGAAGGAAGAAAAGCTTTTGGCTAGGCACAGTTTCCTTGCCCTTGCCAAGGAGGAGACTGGCGTGCTGTGAACCTTATGGCCTTGCTGCAGCATGACCCAGGCCTTGACCAGGGAACAGTCCAGCTTCTTCCCCCAGATTTCTCTATCATGGAAAAGTGGGTGCTGGGGAGAGGGATGGAAGTCTGCTGGGGCAGAGAACCAGGAGCACAGCCATGGTAATAATGCCCTTCCTTGCCCTCCGGTTTCTCAGCATTGAACTCTTCCTGCTGCAAGTCATCTTTCCTTAAAATTCACTAAAACTAACTTGACTTCTCCTGATGTCTGTGATTTTCCATACTCCATCAGGAGTGCGAAGCAGTCATTGTGCTGGGTTGGTGTCAGAGGGAGCTGCTGTGTTTATGTTTAGGGTGTCTCAGAGTAAATGGGTTTGGTATGTCACTGCTCACAGGCAAACTGTTCTTGGGTGCAGTCTGTGCCCACAGAGTTTCTCAGGCTGTTGCAAACCTGGACTTGTATGTAGAGAGTTGTACTGGCTTTGATAGTTTAGAAATGTTGTAAAATAATTTACTAATATTGTGCTTTTTTGTTGCTTTTTTAAAAGTATATGCCAAGGGGTTACATCTTGGCAGATCAGATTTTCTCTGTGGCAGGAAGTGTCACACACCAACATCTCAAATTGAAGATGGTACATATTTCCCACAGCACACTTTTCCTTAGTGTTGCCTCTACTCATCACAGTGATACAAAGCACTGCCAAAATCCCTGTGTGAAAAACTCCCACCTGTTTTTTGGCACTCCCTCCTGCAGCACAAGGGAGGGCACAGGCAGGCAGGATGGATGCAGGGAAGGAGGACCACAGCTAATCTGTTTGTTTGCCTGGAAACCTGAAATTGTTGATGGGCATTTCCCAGGAAAAAAAAAATAGTAATTTAATAGATGTATGGATGTCTGTTTCTGTGGGATGATGAGTGCACTAGGAAGCACATACTGCAATTAGCAGTAAGAGCTATTAATACACAGCCCTGGGTCAGAATAATTTCAACAGAAAGATTTATTTTTTTTCAGCAGAAAGTTCTCATAAAAAGGTGTCTGCAATTGAATCTTTTTAATTCATCTTCCTTTATCTTTCCTCTTTCAGTGTTTACCTTGCTCATTGAGATCTTAATCCACAAAGAGCAGGAACTGAACTCACTCCACGTTTGAACCACCCATACTACAGTGGCATCCCTCCATGCTGGAAGTCCTTTTCTTAAGTAAAATCCCAGTTAAAAAAAAAATAATTAGTGAAAATATCTTGCAAAAATATTCAGCCCCACTTGCCCAACTCTAGCTAAAAAACAGAAAAAAAGAAAAAAAAAGAAGAAACCAGAATGCTGTATAATGAGCTCTTGGGGTCATATCATTGTGAATCAAGTTTTATAAATCATTTCCTGTGAAATTTGAAGACCCAAGGACTTATTCAGCTTCTTATTCTGTTGTCTTAGACCTGGCTTCCTACCAAAAGAGGTTTACAACAAAGATGTTAGTGCTGTATTTCAGATCCAAGTGCCAATATCAGTATTTTTTAGAAAATAAAACTTCATTGCTAACCAAATTTATTTAAAAACAAATCAGCGGGACCTCTTTGTAATTATGTATGTGCCTAGCTATTTGCAAAATCTTTTCTTTATCTGTAATCCTTCAGAGGATGTAGTAGAAAAGGGCCAGTTCCTCTGAGTTTCCCCCCTGCTCAGCCTCTCAAAGGGTTTAATTGTCTGCACAGATGTTGGTCTCAGCAGGGTACAGTAGCTCTCTGTTATTTTTTAAAAGGGGGAAGAAAAAAAGTTAAAGATTTTGCGAAAACTAATACTCTAAGTATTTTTTTTGAGCATCTATGTATATCCCTTTTGGCTGTCTCTGAGCATATGAAAAGATGGACTCTATTTCCAAGCAGCTCTGGACACAAAGCCAACTTTCTGTGTCCCCTGTGTCCCCCCCCATCCCGCCTGCCCTGCCCAGCCCGGCCCGGCGGCTGTCCTGACCCCCAGCTCCAGCCAGCTTGCCTATGTCTGCCCTGTGCCTGGGGATGCTGAAAACAGCTCTGGCATGCTTTGCCTTTGTGCAGGTGTAGTCTCCCTTCTCTAAGAGGGGGCTGCATTAGGTGGATTTGCATGATATTTGCATGTCTTTCCTAAGAGAAGTTGTGGCTGCCCCATCCCTGGAAGTGTTCAAGGCCAGGCTGGATGGGGCTCTGAGCAGCCTGGTGTAGTGGGAGGTGTCCCTGCCCAAGGGGTTTGGAGCTAGAAGGTCTTTTAGGCCCCTTCCAAACCAAACTGTTCTATGATTCTGATCATTTTTTAAAAGTGCAAATTGTACTGAAAGGAAGTATCTTATTTCTGTTACACATGTATGAAGGTACCTTGAACAAAGTGAGGATGACCACCTCTCAAATGAGTAAGAATGAAAACTGCTAATGAAATGATTCTCTGAATTTGTCCTACTTAACACATTTTTTTAAACTTAATTTTCAACATTTTATAAACGTAATTTTGCTTTCATGCTTTCTCTTAACTTTAATACATATTGTGATTGGAAGTCATCTGCTATTATGTTTTGATTGTATCAAAAAATGAGCACTCTTGTTAGTTCTACCACAGTTATCTGAACCTCATTTACCACAATCTCCTTGTTTTTCAAAATAATTGCATCCCCAGAAAGATATTAATTGCATTTAAAAGCACTACCATTAGCCAAGGCCTTAATTATGCAAACATATTCAGTGTCCCCATGATGCCTGGATAATCAAGGTGGCACTGTCTAAACAGCAGCCATGTGCTTAGGTCTTTCTGCCCTTGGCTGAATAATCTTCCCTGCACCTGTTGTGCACCACAAAAATAATGGGATGTCTTATGAAATAAAAAAAAAAAACCCTAAATGATGGCTCCGACTCCAGTTCACTCCCTGAAATAATATTCCATCTTTTTCCATCAGGAAAGGACATGATCCGAGATATCGATCCAATATTAGCAGGCTTTTTAAAAGCAGAATTTTGAAAGATGAAAGCTCTCCTCGCCGAGTCTGTTTTCTTTCAAATGCCTGTTTATAGATCAATTATTTTAAAAAGAGAAAAGAAAAAGGTCCTCCAGTTATATGGATCAATATCCAACAAATCATTGACAGAAGGGAATCCCCATAAGGCACAATTAAATTCTGCAGCAGGCAAATTCCACGCACACTGGCTTTCTGACCACTGTCAAATGGGATATTCTGGAGGATATGCTGACTAAATGTAGAAAAATAATAATTCATAACTGATTCCTAGAACAATAGCTACAATCCTTGATTAGGATCATCCCATTATCTTTGGATTATAGCATAAACTCCTTTTTCATGAGGAATTGTTGCCTTATTCCACATGCATTGCTTCATCCCCAAATAAATTTATGGCATAAACATGCAATGCTGCAAATGGAGCTGGTATTTTGCTCTGAGATGGTTGCTGCAGGTGGATTTGTGTGCATGAGATGGACAAGACACTCCTTTTCACTGAAGCAGGCACCCATATTTTCGGGAATGCTGCCGAGGCTTATCCTGCCCTGCATTCATGGGAGGTACCGCTGGGACCCCATGCTGCCTGGCTGGTCCTGCATCCCTTTGTTCCTGAACAAAGGAGCCTCAAGGTAAAAGCAGCACAGATCCTTGCTCTGTTATCAGCATTGATTACAAAATCAGTTCATGCTACTGAGCAAATGCTCTATAAATTGCTTTCACTGAGGTGCCTCCTGTTTATCGTCCACCTGCGCTGTTCATTCCTCTCCTACGGCGTTTGTAAAGGCTGTGCTCAGCACCCTCAATACATCTCAATTTCTTTCAGTTTCCCAGGCTGGTGTGTTTCCTTGGAGCCTTGCTGATGCCACCTGATAAGCCTGCTCTTTAAAAAAACCAGTCATCAATGATCACTACGTGCCCTGTGTTGGATCCATGGAGCAGCACCCTGCTCACGTGCCCCGTCCTTCCTGGCTTCACTTCAGTGTCAGAGCACTTTCAGTGCAGCCACACTTTCATTCTTTTACAGAGCTCTCTTCTCTCTGTTTCTGCTAACTGGACATCAGAGCATTGCTTTCCCACTCAAGGTTAACCCTATTGAGCCAAATTTCATCTTGGATTCTGTTTCTCTCTGGAATTCTGCACCACAAAAATGAAGCACCCTGTTATATTCACTGCTAGCTCAATGTTACCCAGTGTTCTGGAGCAGAGCTTTGTCATCATTCCTCCTAGAGCCTAAAATGATGTCTGAAAGCTTGGTGTATGTCCACTTCAGACAACACTTTGCTTATCATAGCCTGAAAAGCATCTCTCTATCCTTGCTCAGTGGATACCTGGCAAAACTGGATTTCTTTCTATCCTCTAAAGAGCATCATGTTTTACCTTCCTATTACAAAATGTGTGATTCAGATGATGAGAGAAAGATCTCACCATTGTTTATAATGACAGTGTTTTCTCCCTCCCTGGGCAAACCTGATTTTCCTAATTAACAAGATGTGGTCAGTGCTGCAGGAAAACATGGGAACCTGTGAAAAATTTTATAGAATTGGCTGTTACACACTTAGTAATATCAAGTGCTTTTCAAGATAATAGCATCTAGTACCAGAACTTGGAACAGAAATTATACTTGGTGATAGAGGAGGTAAGGATGAAATAAAATCAATGTCTGTACTGGGAATCAAGAGGAATTGGAGCATTCATTTTTTTTTAATTTAGTAGAATATCAGAGATTATTTGAGCATGAATTTCACTAGCATATTTACTATCATTTTTTAGGTGGAGAAAATCTGATCTTATGCAAATTCATCTCTTTCCAAGCATTTCCATGTATCCGGTTATTGTAAATAAGGAAAAAAAAAATATAGATAGGATTAATCAAGCCAGGAGCTTACCATAAAAGGCTGTATATTTTCATATGTGAAATATACATGCAAGAGTTTCAACATACTGAGAGATGCCTAAGGAGATAAAATGTTCATCTCACTTCTACTGGATTAAAGTCAATCTTAGCTTGATTTGAATTATTGGAAAAATTCCCAGGATTTCACCTTGCAAGTGTGTCCAGTAGGTTCTTGCAATGGCCAAAGCATTATTTGTAAGCCAATAAATCAGCTAGTATTAAATTTCCGTGCTAATTAATCAGCAAGAAGGATGCTTTACCCTATATCCTGCAAACACTGGACAAAATTGGCAGTACTTTAGTTCATATGCCATAGGTAGAAATGAGATGTAACCTGGAGTGTGTCTTGTTCCACCTCCTCAGCAGGGGGACTGAAGGGCAGAACTGTCTTTGGATGGGATCAAGCACTTGTAATCAGAGTTGCTCTGATCCTTTGAGCTGTCCATATCATCTAAAACCTTCAGTGATGTTCAGTTTGTGATGATTTGCACACTGTTCATGGTGAGTTAATGAGAGATAATGATAAAATTAAGCCAGTTTTATCACTCTTGCAGAGACTGAGGCATTAAATTTATTTATGGCCAGTGAGGACAGGCAAAAGCCTATCATTAAAGAGTACAGAATCATAGAACCATTAAGGCTGGGAAAGACCTCTAAGATCTTTGAGTTCAACCACTAGCCCAGCATCACCATGTACATCACTAAATCATGTCCCCAAGTGCCACATCCACACTCCTTTTGAACGATTCCAGGGATGGTGATTTCATCACCTCCTGTTCACCAACCTCAGCCTGTTCCAATGCCTGACCACCCTTCCAGGGAAGAAATTGCTACTATTATCTAATCTAAACCTCTCCTAGCACAGCTGGAGGCTATTTGGGAAACTCTGGGCCTGACAAAATCCTCTCTTCAGTCTTCAGGGTGCATTCTCTGTGTCCATACCAGTGATTGTGGAGGCACATTTTTGATTCGGGCTGGAGTTGGAAGTGGAAATGAAAGGAGTTGGCTGCTGTCACAGCAGTTTCAGCTGGGTAATGTCTCTGCTACAGCCAGAGACTGCAGTAGCATGTGTTTACCCAGAGAACTCTTCAATAATGTATGGTCAGCTGAGGAGCACATCATAATTCTGTCAGGATGGAAAGAGCAGCAGAGAGGGGCTGCTTTAACATCCAAATTGGCTCAGGAACCTCTGCTGCGAGGGCTTCCCGGTGTGGCATCACTGTCACAGCAATCCTTCCATTTTGTACCCATTAACACTCCCCAAGAAGGAATAAAAGATGATAAAAGCTGAATTTTCATTAAAAAAGGAGCACAAATCATCTGCAGCAGTTCATAAAACTCCATAATAATAGAATGGAAGCTGCAAGAAAGAAAAAAATATGGGGTTTTTCCAGAGATAGCTGTAGCTATCCCTGGCTGCAGTTTGGCTGCTCTGGCTGGCTTGGCAAGGCAGGGACACAGCCTGTGCTCTGTCACTGCAGAGGGAAATGTCCACCCTGGTCAGCACAGGCAGGGCCACTCTCCAACCAGGAACTGAAAAGTTCCATCTCAGGTACAAACTTCTTCTTTAAATAATGTATTCTGTGTCCCAGGGATCAGATTAAAAGTAAAGGATATGATTAAAGGATTTCCTCTCTCTTTTCTCTTTTTGCTGTTTCTCAATGCAGAAACTGCCATTGAAAAAATCCCTCAGGGACAGAGAGGAAAGAAATGTCTAAATGTTATAATACCTGTTCTCCTTGACTTATTTTTTTGGTCATAAAACCATAGCAACACATAACTCACTTCTATCTCTCTGTTTGTCAAGTGTCAAGGGTACTGGAGCTACTGAGGTGCAACTGGTGGCTAGCAAGGATTTTTTTCCCAGCTATATATTTATTAATTTATTTATTTATGACAAGGAAACATATGCCTGCAAATTTTATAATTTTAAAGCTGAAAATGATGTTGGCTCCACAGAGGCAATAAGCTCTCTTCATTCTGCAATTTGACACTTGAAGAAGCTTCCTGTGACTTCTTCCATTTTCATTTCATTGTCTTCTCATTTTTGGCCATAATGTGTGTCCATGGGTGCATGTCACAGAGAGGGGGGGATTCAGGGAGAGGGCTCTTGATGGCAGGGAAGAGAAAGAGGGGGGGGAAAGGAGTTAGAACAAATATAGACATAACACTGGATATTAGGCAAATGCAGGATATAGCCCAAAGAACGTGGGTGTGGTCTCCCCTGTAGCACTTAATAATTATTGATAAAACTGAAGGATATGAGATATTTTGGCTTGGCTTGCAGGTCTTTCAGACTCTGCTTTTTTAGATTCAAAATAAAGAGCTCTAGGGTAGAGACTGACTATCTGTGTGTCTGTATATTGGAGGTCCTTGTCTGTACAACACTTTTAATTCAGTTGTAGGTTGGTTTTTTTTAAATGGCTTTATTTTGTGTTTGCAAATTTGAAAGAACTTGAGAGGTAGAGGGTGATTAGGATATTTCAAAAGAATGTTTGCATTTAAGCCTAAATATAAATATTTTAAAGTGAAAGTGCACCACAGTGTTCTGCATTACAGTCATTGCTGAAAAATATTCCTATGGTTCTACTCCCATGAGTGCTGATATTTGCCAAGCTGGCCTGATCACACATCTGCCAGAGGAGAGGAGATACCTCAAAGGAGGTACCTCTCTGGCACTCATATTAACACCTTCAGAAACATAACCCTGTTCTACCTTCAGAGGCAGGGAGATTTGCTGAATCTGTTGACTCCTTTTGGAGTAGAAGGGTAACAGATTCCTGACTTGTTTTTTGGTTTTTGTTTTTTTTTTTTCCTCTTAGACTGCAACAGTGAGTTAAATAGATTTTTGTTTGCAGATGCCAATGACTTCTAAACAATGCCACCATTGTGAAGGCCTGCCCTCCACACTGCAGTGCCTGGAGTGGCTTTCCTTTCGAGGAAACCGCTCCCAATTATCTGTCCCCCTAATGAGCATTCCTTATTTCTGAGAAGCTGTAACCTAGAGGCTGAGGTTGCATTGTTATGACAGCACAACTGTGTATTGATGTCAAGCTTGTAGGTCCCTTATCAGTTGTCTGTCCCAGCGCATTCAGTCCAGGACAAACATCGCCGAGGCGACTCCATTTACGAGAAGTCCCTGCAGTGCTCAGAAATCCCAGATGCTATCAGGGAGTCTCGACAGCCAGGGGTATAACGTGACAAAGTGAAACCTCATAGCCCATGTGCCTCTGGGAGGCCGAGGCCCGAGCTCCCCTCGGCGCAGCGCCGGCCGTGGCTGCGAGCGTTGTGCCGAGGCCTTTACCTGTGGCAAAGCTTCCCCGGCATTCCCGAACTAAATTAACTCTGACCTTGAAAGATGAGTTTCCAGCTCTAAACTGTGCTTGGCTACCATGGCAAAGATGGGGTTGATGCCTCCTCAGGTTTTAGCTTTTCTAATTTTCAGATTCTGAACTGCTTTAGTGTGTATGTCTGAGCTTCGTATGAGGGGATGGTGAGCTCTCTTCACAGAGTAGGGAGACAAAACAATTCCTTCTCTAGCTGGGGACCAAGGATAACTGATCCAAATCTCAAGACCATAAACAATGGCAGACTGAAGAGAGAAAAACAAGAAAGATGGGACTTCATAAGCTAAAGCTGTAACTGGACAATTAACTCCAATATGCTAATGGACAAGAACTTATAAAAGTGTGAGACCCTGTGACTGGTCGTCCATTTTGTGGCCATTTTGGGTTCACCTGGGGTGTAGCCCTGGCTGGGCTCTTGTGCTGCCCAAGGTGGATCCATTGAGGCCTCCTAATAAATCCCTACTTTATTCTTCAGCTCTGTCTAGTCTCTGTTCTAGGTCAGCCTTCACAAAGCATCAGGTTCTTTGCAGTCTTTAAGGCCCCTTCCAACCCCAAAACCTCCTGTGATGCTGTGGCCAAGGCCCATTCACCCAGGCCTCGTTGGTAACCATCCTCTATCCAGCATGCAGATGCAACTCTACAAATATGGCTGTGTTGAATACCAAGCTGAAAGTGTATTTTTGCATCTCCCTGGAATATTTTCTCATCAGTGGGAAAAACACTGATGAGAAAATATTAAAAGCTCCCAAGCATTTTGTGAAATAATGGTGCAAAATTTTATTTCTTCAGTCCCCTTTTTGTTAAATTTTGACTTAAAGGGGTTTATTGTATTTTATGCTTTAAATATAGCATAAAAGTGCATTTCAAAATGAAATGTGACTTTGAGTGAGAGAGAATTTTAGAATCATCTGAAGCCATCTGAAAAAAATAACTTGTGACATCTTGAAAAGAAGGTATTTCTACTTTTTTATTCTAAATATAGGACTGTTGTAGCTAATAGTTTCAGGTAGGAAAAAAACCTTGACTCTGAATGACATCGAGGTATCCTGTGTTCCTGACAGAGGACTAGAATATTTATTCCTCTCTGCCTTTAGGTGCATGAATTTACATACATCATATGCTGTACTACGCTGGGTTTATAAGGCTGATAAAAATGATGTATGAGGGTCACATTACATTTTGAAAAGGCTGCGTGTGGGGGAAAAAAAGCGCGCAGAAGGAGGAGACAAAAAGGAAGTCATTATCTGTGAATACAGGCCCAGATTTGGCAAACAAAGCTCAGCCCAGAAAAAACATGTACTTCTGCCTATACAGAAGCATGTGGCTTAATGGGGCTCATGTGGGCATTAAGCTGGCTTGGCAAGGAACACCGCCAGAAGATTGAAACTGGAGCAAAACAGGAGGCAGATATAAATCAACTTCAAAAGTGGAGTTGAAAGAAATACTAAAGAAAGAAGTGTTTGTTATATACAGAATTAAAACCTAGTGCTGGGCAAGTGGTCCCTTTTATCGCTGGTACATGTCACTCTACACTCACAAGTGTTTCAGAGGGCTCGAAAAACCCCAGAACCAAAAAGCCAAATATTCCATCCCAAGTGAGGAACAAAAAAGCGATGAATTAACTTAGTCTGCTACCGGATATTCATTCAGTTATTCCACGGGTTTTCCTCACGATCCCTGCTGGGCTGGCATGTGCCAGCTGGAGTGCCTGAACTCACACCCAGTGGGGATGCCCATCCACTCCCACCCCCCTGAGCGCTCCCCACGAGTTCCCTGAGGGACAGCCTGGAGTCGGTGGCCCTCTTTGGGAACTCTCTCAGTGGGACCCTGGCGCTGACTGCTCGCATCTGTGCCTGTGTGGGTGTGAGACGGAGCGCGCGGGGCTCCCGACGCCATGAGGCGGGATGCTGTCCAGCGCTCCCCTGACAATTTCTGGGCTGGAACAATAGTGCTTTATGCGTGCAGGGGCTGACACAGGACATGGGCAGAGGCAGCCAGCAGGCGAGCAGCTGCAGCTCTTGCTGTCCTGCCCAATTCCACCACCCTCTCTGCTCTCCAGCCCAAATGGAGTCCCCAAGCCACCCCTAGAGCAGGGTGGGCTTTGCCTCTTCCCCTCACCAACACCATGTATTGGCATTCACTGCTTCCCATTTTCTCCCTGGCACCTTGTGCTATTGGGATGGCAGCAGAGGGAGGTGATTTGTGAGCACACGAGACTCCTGCAGTGTTTTAGGTGTTTTAGTACTGTGCCCTGTTGCCTCTGCTATGCTGGCTATAACCGGCGGCGAGTGACAGCTGCGTTTAAATGTAAATCAATAGGGCTTTTCTTTAAGATGGTCACAGCTGGCAGGTTTTTCTCCTCTAGGCTTTTTCTGGCATTAAAAAAAAAAAGTGTCACTACCTGAGAACTAATGAGTGCCTGCAGTTCTGTCTTTCCAGGAGGAAGAGGATGTGCTAAAGGGACACATACCAGCAAAACCCTCTTGAAGGTCTCATTTTCCTTCCAGACACACAACCCCAGTGGAAATTCACACTAAACATGAAGATTCAAGTTCTCTCGTTCTTTTATATAATTTGTGTGTTTTGGCTGCTCTGAAAACCTTAGGAACTGCAATCAAAGGTGTTGCAAAATTTGCCTCAATGGAAGCATGCAAGAAGGAACATGACTGCCTGCCTCATGGCTGCAGCGGTGCCTGGCAGGTGGAGACTTGTGGCCTCACCTCCATCTTCCGGGCTCCTGTGTGGCTCAGGCTCCAGACTGAGGCGGTTCTCCTTCTCTTCTGAGAAGTGTAACAGAGGAGCTGTTACAGAGCTACCACACTCCTTGGGGTTGGAGGCTTCTGTGGAAAGATGCTGATGACTCATTTTTTGGGAGCATTACCTAGCTAGCCTGCCTTTCACAGCCTTAAGCATCTCTGGAATTGCCTCCTCTGGCCATGCTTCCTAAAGGTCCCTCTGAGGCTGCTCTGGCTGGACTCTGAGGCAGGGCATGGCTGAACCTGTCTCTCTGGTTTGAAACAAGGGATGACAGGGCAAGGTACAGGAAACACAGCAAGCTCAAGCATAGACGGCAAAGAATAAATAATCAGGGAAGTGTGAAATCTGGCTCAGTCTGAAAAAAAGCCCAAAGAGTAGACCTCATAAATGTGGTGGCAAACCCACATTTACTCAGGTGTCACTTAACTGTCACCATTTCACTCCTTTTTAGACAAAATCCTCCTTCTTTCTTTCTTTCTTTCTCCTATATATATCGAGCATATCAGCAGCTCTCAGCTGCAATTCCCTGAAGTCGGTGTGGGCTGCCGGAGACAGGTCTCGGGATGGAGGGAATTGAGCGCCACTGATTCAGTTAGCCTCCTGTGACTCATGGCTCAGAGAAGTGCCAGGAATTGATGGGCTTGGGAAAGTACTTATTTTTTTTCTAATCAGGAAGGAGCAAATCCCAGGAAGTCCAGCAGAGCATATGAACATCAAAGAATCCAAGAGAGCCAGGCCAGCCAAATCCCAGTACTGTGGAGGCGAGCCCAAGCTGCCTAGCAGGACACAGTGGAACCAAGAAAACCTCATGTTATTTTCAACATCTGCATAATCCAGTAAGACAATAAATTATTTGTCACCTAGTTGCAGAGAGAGGATTTGAAGGTTGAGGTCTGCGAAGTTGCTGGCAAGCTTACAGCCTTCCAATTTGCTTTTCTTTTTTTAAAGATGTGGCTTCAAATATTGGAGGAACATATGAAAAACAAAAGCATCTGAATAAATACAGCTCTTATTTTTCTTATTTTAATACAACTGTTCTATTCTGCAAGTCATAGACAAAGCATCAATTATTTCTCTGTTGTCACTGTAATGTTTAGTTGAATTGCCCTAGATTTTATTATTTCCAGACTAAGGATATTCTTTTGTTTGCCTATCAACAAACACCTCTCTAATTGCAACAGAAGCTATGGGTCTTATATTCATGCTGCAGAAGGCAAGATAATGAAGAAGTCATTATCAGAAATTATAATTTTTGTAGCTACAGCTATTCTCTCATAATTAGATTCACCACTTTATGTAGTTCCCCCAGAGAAGGAAAATCAACTGTTATAGGCCTGGGAAAGAAGGAAGGGAAAAAAATCACAGTAAGACTGATTTATAAAGATGAGTAGCATAGAAAAATAAATACTGCCAGTGTATATTACAGAGCCAGAAGTTTTGATGTGGTGGTGATGATGAATTTCTTCCTTCCTAAGTGTTTTAGCTGAGGTCAAAGGTAGGACAGAAGATATTAAGTCAGCACAAAAAGTGAGCTCTGCCCCACTCTTTGGCTTCATGGTGTGCATTAGTCGGTTTAGAAGGTGACAGATGGAGAGAAGTCAAAATCTACGACTATAGTAATAGTCAAAATAGTAAAGACACCACCAGCAACAATTTCACCAGCAGCACTGTAATTTCAGAGCATTCCTTTTCCCCAGGTATTCCAACAACTTGTTTTGAGATCATTAAGAGGTAAAGCTGAGGTTATCTGTGGTAATGAATGAATCTGAAGAAAAAAGTAAATACTATAAACCTAACAGACTGGAACAGCAAAGCTGTCTCACTGAAAAAGAGGGCAGCAGCTGTGAAGGTAAAGTGTTCATTTCTCTTTGGTTAATTTTTATTTTTCTTGTTAAGAAGTAGAATATGATCCTGTTTTTCTGTGTCTTCATGAAGATTCTAGAATAATTAGGACTGTGAAAAGGAGACCTGTCAATCTTGAGATAATTTCTGTTTCAAATAACTACAGCATGAAATTGCTGAGCATAAAAAACAGTGACCTTCACCCAGAATGGAGGTGAGAACAAGTCTGTCCAGTTTGGTGCTCTTCAATAGCACTGGTGTAAAACTGACACCCAGGGTGAGGCAGGCAGATACTTCCTCCTCATCTTCCCCTCTCCATCAGATCCAGAAACATCCACCTGCATTCCTGCTTTTACAACTGCTATTTCCCCAATAGACACGCTCCTTGTCCCTGCTGCTGACAGACCTCATTTATAGGTATTCCCATTAACATCAGGGCAAACATAGGTCTTATATCTGTTAGTCCAAAACCAGCTTTAAAGTTGATTTTTGTTGAGGCAGTTGCATCTACTCAATTATTCTTATTATGCACTTCCAAAGATTAGCAGTACATCTTAGTGTCTGCAGCTGTGGTGAAGACCAGTGGGTTTATGAATGGAAAACATTAATAAATCAGGTTGGGCATGCCTCATTCAGAAGCCAGAATGGGCTCTCGCTGTCTCTGCTGCTTGATTTGTTGCACACTCAGTCATGAGCTCGAGTCCGAGTCCTTGGATGACTCCAAAGGCAGCGGCTGGCGTTTGACAAGTTGGGATGTATCAAAGGTGACAGGAGTGAATGACACAATGAGGCAGCTGTGTCTGCACGGGAGGAGAGCCCCGCTGGGGACCCCACTGAAGGGCACAGGCGGGATCAGTGCACAGTGGGTTTCGCACTGCGAGCGCCTCAGGGCTGCCACGGCCACGCCAAAGAGGGGACACGCAGCTTTGACGGGCTGCCAGCAGCTGAGTGGGGCATCTTCCTGCAGATGTGGGAGCTGGCATCTCACATCATCCTGGTGCCATAGCAGGCTCTGACTACTGGCCTGCCACTGCTTAACCCTACTGTTTATTATGTGGGACAAACAGAGGCCAGGAGTGTAAATCGAGAGAGTGGCGTAAGGACAAGACGTGAGTGGAAGCAAATATTCTTCAAAAGGCTCTTTAGACATTGCTAGATTTATTAACTTACTCCTTAAGTTTTCCTGCCAGAATAATATTTGGCTAAAAAGGATTGTCCTTTAAGTTGCTGAATGAATGCAGCATGGCAAAATCAGTTTTGAAAAGACTTTTGAAGACCAGCCCACTACTTTTTCAGTTGTGCTGCCATGGCTTTCTTGTTTATTTTCTGCTGCCAGGCTGCACTTGATCTGTTTGGTTTGGGTCATTCAACGCTATGCCGTAATAACTACTATTGCTTGCTAATGAAACACATTATTAGGAGGAAGTGGGATCAAAAGGATGATATGAAATTAGTAGCCTGGAGAATAGCATCATCTTCCTTGCAGAGATGATAGCAGAGCCTGATCACATCCCCTCTACTGACCACTGTGCCCACATCTGATTTTTCTACTTAGCTTCTCACAGAAGGCACCTCAGAGAGAGTGAGCAAGGCCTGAAATGGGCCAGCTGGAGTTTTCTGAATGACACTACTCTTAATGCAACCCTGAGAGCATCCTTGTCCCAATTTTAAAGGTGGACAGCAGAGTCACAGCTCAGAAGTCACACAAAGGCAGGACTAAAAGTTCTGAAGTACAAAGAATAATAAATTAAATTATATGACTGCTTGGCCCAGAAGCTGTTAATTAAGACAAGGCTATGCAGACTGTTTAGCAAATTTAGGTATGTAGGAAATAAATCAAATGGAACAAGATGATTAAGGCTGAAGGAGCTCAGCAATCCGGAAAAGAAGAAGAAATAATGAGACCTATACTAAAGGTATGTGCTCTTGAAGATAAAAGGAAATAACAAAAAGGGTCTTCTGGTGATCCTTAAAGAATGTTTTCAAGATTTGAATTAAACAAGCTAAAAAAAAAAAAGTGTCACAAACAACAAGAAAAGCCATTATCGCCTTAAAACAAAATGAGGAAAGCCCATAGAATTGCAGTGACAGGAGCCTTAAATTCTCTAGAAAACACTCAAATTCTTTCAGTAAGATCTAGGAAGGAGAAAACTTCCTTTACAAGGGGAACAAAGATTCATTTCCTGAAGGAAGGAGACCTTATAACACACAAGGAGAATTAGAGTGGCTTCAAGGAAGAGAAATCATGCATTTCTGCTTGTGATAACAAAGTTGAGCAGAATACTGAGTAGCAGCCAATGCTTTTCATGAGGTTAAAACATTTTTGCAATGTCATTCTGTCTCAGAAGTAATTTGGAAACAACAAAGTATCTGTACCATTGTTCAATTTTTCAAAATATTATTAAAATTGTGGGGAAAAATTGTCATGTGTTAGATATATATATCAATAAACAAAAGAATGAGATGAAAAGAAAGGTAACATTTTAACTTGTGCCAAGTGCTGCCAGCAAAAATAGAGGATCCTTGAGACACTAATTATTCTTCTAAATTCCAAGATACAGAGGTAGAATGAGGAATGACTTGTGAAGCTACATTTAAAAATAAAGTCTAACAAAAATAAACCAGCAGAGCCAGATAAACCTCAAATTATCTGAAGGAGTGCTGGGGGTTGCAAAACTTAACCTGCCCAGGCTGGCAGCAGTAGGTAGGATCTTCTCCAGATCCTGTGTAGGCTGTAGTCAGAGGGAGTCTCACACAGGGCAGTGCACTACGGACATCTGTGATTTCAGGATGTGATTTTGTGACTGAAAACATGGATTTTTCAGCCTTTACTCAGATGCCATCATCTTATTTTGGCTTTACAGAAAGCACTTAATAGCACAAATTTAATGCCCAATATTTTTTTTTCCCTTAAAAATAATACACTATTATTAGGTGGTCCTCAAATTTTCCTTCCAATATTCTTTTGGATATATTTAACTCCTATTTTACCATCCACTGACTAGTTTAGAGTATATAATGGGAGTTAGCAGATTTTTGACTGAGATCTTCCAACAGAATTAAGCCTTTCACAGCAGGAAGGGTGTTGATACTTTTGGAACAGGCACAGGACAGCAGGTAAGGTGCAGGTACTGCCAGCAGAAGGGTTTCCTGCCAGACAGAGCAGAGAACAGGAGGGGAATGAAGAGAATCACGTTTGCTAGCAATGATCCTTCTACTTCCAACAGTGGATAAACTGGGTCAGTGTCTTCAAATCTTTACAAGGTCAGCAGGGTGGCCAAGAAACTGATCTCCTTCACTCTGATCCCACCCAGTATCTGTTTTCCTCAGCATCTGCAACCAGTGAATCATTAAGCCCTGAAAAGCTCTCAGATCGTCAAGCCTAGATGTTGTTTGCCCACAAATTCTGCAGCAGCAGAGCACAGGCAGAGAATCCAAGAGCTTGGAGCTCCCCCTGTTTGCTACATCATCCATAGATGATATGAGTTAAACTCCTTGGGCATAATACAATGAGATATTATTCACATTGTAGATATCATCTGAGGCTACAGTAAAACCTCGGTTTTACATGTTTGCGAGGTGACTGGTTTCCTTCCCTCCTGGAGACTGCTGCTTCATCCAAGGTCACTGCAGGTCCCTCAAAACATCTCCTCTGCCTACTTAATTATACCATTTTTTACCCTCTTTTCAGAAAGGAGTTGCTTCATTGTGGCTCTTTTGGCTTCACAGGGAAATGACACTTCAATAATGGATGAGTCCCAAGATAAAAAGCATGGAGAGTCTTTATTTCTGGCCATAAATTCCAGCAGATAGGCAAATCTCAGCTCAGAAGAACATTTAGCATTTTTCAATGGCTCTGGCAGAAGAATTCCTCAGATGTAAAAAGCTACCTAGTAACAATAACTTTCTGTTATGATTTTCCTTAATGGAAAGCTGTAGCAATGGGCTGTTCTAACCTCTACATATCTGTAACTATTTATTTAGAGCTTAGCGCTAAATAGAAGCTGCAAAACAGAAACAAACTCACATGATACTAAGCCATACCTACAACTACTTGACTGAATGAAGACAAATATTTAATTTGAAAAGGATTCCTTCTTAAAATTGATACATTGGTGGATAGAAATCCCAACACACTGCCTTTGCTGTCCAGAATTCAGGTTGGGTAGTGAGCACCAAAGTGTCTCCACTGATAGCCTTCCTGAAAAGTTTTACACTGTTAGAGCATTGTGGCAGTTTTTCCAGGTTTCTCCAGAGACCTAGTGGCATATAAAAAACAAAGCCAGCAGGTAAAGAAAGCCACTCGAGGTAGCGTGAAGTTTGTGTGGTGTTTCCTTCAGAAAGTAAGCATCTCTGCAAACAAAGGGAGTAAAATAAACATACAACTTCCAGGCAGTTGAGATTGTTTTGTGGAGCCTAAAAAAGCTTGCTTGAGGGAAGCACCTTCTGCTGCAGACAAAAGAGTTAATTCATCAAAGCTATGGGAAGAACTCTCTCTCCCCCAAAGAAAAGATCTAATGACCCCTATAAAGAGAGCCATATTGTGATGCTGTAACCTGATTAGAGGGAAAGAAGGTTTTTTTAGTCTTTGTGTTTTTCAGTCTCACAGGAAAACAAGGTGTTCTGCAATAAATAGGAAACCTTTTTTCTAAAGCTTTATGGTCTTCTGTGCTATGCCACAAAGTACCCTATACACTACTCACCTCAAAAAATCCACCATTAAAGTGAAGTGATTCTCCTCTTTTCAAAAGCCAGGCTGGCTGGGAAAGCAGGGCTGGGAGGAAGAAAGCCAAGGGGCTGCTGCTTTGAAGCAAGCAAATGCGATACTCTCATTTTAGAATAATTGCTGTATTTTTGGGGCACAAGGAGATGGGAACCTTGCAGCAGGATGAGTGCCTTCAGGTCAGCCCACAAAAAGCCCTTTTGTGAGCACACAGGGGCAGGGATGACTGCTCTGAGTGACTGAGTCCCTTTATGGAGTAGATGTCTGAAAGTAAACATTCAACAAAGTACAAAGAAGGAGGAAACAAAGGAGGTGAGCTAGGCTAGCCATTCTTACAAACACAAAAATAATCATAGAATGGTTTGGGTTGGAGAGATCCTTGAAGATCATTGATTTCCAACCCCTCTGCCCTGGGCAGGGACACCTTCACCAGACCAAGCTCCATCCAACCTGGCCTTGACACTTCCAGGAATAGGGCAGCCAAAACTTCTCTGGGTAATCTGTACCAGGGCCTCACCACCCTCACAGTAAAGAATTTTCTCCTAGTATCTAATCTAAACCTACTCACTTTCAGAAAAGGCAAGGGCCATTCAGTGGACAGGGAGTTTGTTTGCCATGTTTTAAGGAAAACTCACGTTCACTTAGTGAATGGTAGAACTTGCCCTGAGACATTTTGAGAAATTTAGCATGACTTAATAGCATTTTTTTTATATTAAAAGAAAAAGCAAACCTTCTGGGAAAACAAAAAAACCCCATCCCCCTACCTAAGAAAATAGGTACAGAAGGGAGCTGTTGCATGTTAAGAGTGCATACCTAAGAAAAAAATTGTCTTTTGGGAGAGCAGTTTAAGCAAGCAGCTTCTGTAATGCATGATTCTTAACATCCCCCTCTAATGCAGTTCCTACCAACCACTTTTAAAGAAAATTAGAGCTGATGGACTATTATGCTTAGTCTGTATGGCTCCTGGGAGCCAATTTGTGTTATACTATCCAAGCTCCTTTACAATTACAGACAGCAGCAATGCTGTACCTGGTGGCTGCCTGTTGTTTAAATGGAGGCAGGTGAGATCTGTTAGAAATCTAGTTTGATTTCTTAAAGAGGTGGTTTATTTCCCTGAAACAAAAGAATTCCCTATATTCCACCTTTTTCAATTGCTTTAAGGTTAAAAGGGAAATTAAGAAGCCATAAGGAAAGAGCTGAAAATCTGGGACAAGGCTCAGTTAAGCCATGGTTTGCAGGGATTTGCACAGCATCAGCTCCGAGTTTCCCTGTGGAGGGCCTTCCTATATGAGCATTTGAACACCAGTGCTGGGCTGAGCAGGTGACTTGAGAGGGTGGGGACAGAAAGAGCAGGAGCCAGGGCCAAACCTTGGAGAGACCTCGATGCTCTTCCTTTGTGGGTGACTTAAGAGTGAGAAAACTTGGAGGATACCTTGAGCTTGTGGGGGGAGTTCTTAAAAATATAAGTTATCCCTATAAATGCTTTTTCTCCAAGCACTGCCTAAGGATAAACAGGGGAAGGTTTATAAACACTGTGAGTCCCAGCTCTGTGCACGGAGACAGATCAGGGAGCCCTGGGATAAGAAAGGCACAATTCCTCGTGGAGGTTTCCATCTGGAAACTTGCTGTGGATTTGGCAGAAGAGGAATGTCCTTTAGGTCAATTAGGCTTAATTTCCCTTAGTGAGGAACAAAGCAGAAATGCACTAAGTTCCTTTTCTGGTGACATTTCTAGCAGCAAAGTGGTCTTTCAGAGGACTGGCTTGTCCAGTGGCATGACAGGATGACCCTGCCTGCATTTGCAAAGGTGGATATTTTTCTACCACCTAAATATCAAAGCCAGCAATCCACCTATTTCCAGCTGGTGAGAGGGAAGTGGAAAGAGTAAGGTTTGGGAGACAGGTAGGTTCTGATTTCTGAGTTCTTGAAATGGTGTAATATCTATGTGACTCATGGGGGTGATTAAAGAGGTTCTCTGGAAGGAGATGCCTGCCATGAATATTTGTCTCTGATAATCCTTTCTAACAGACCCCATAAAGCCTCTGGATATGGCTATAAACACAAATACTAAAATTATGTATTATCTACTTACTCTGCATGACATTTCTCAAATATTCCAGCGTGTTCATACACATGCTAGAAATAAATAATATTTAGAAAAGCCCTCAGATGCATGCCATCCTCATTCAATCCCTCCAAAGCATGTTCAGGGGAAGCAGATAGCAAGCAGTAATGGCATTTGGGGTAATACCAGAAGGGAATATCTTGAAGAAAATTAGGTCATTGAACAGTACCTAGTAAAATGGATGTTGATTGTTTTGTGAATGTTCTCCACAGATAATGAACAAAGAAATTTTGACACAAAGTTAATTACAAAAAACAGGACTGCGCTCTGATGGCTAATTACTACCCTTGTAGGCTGGCAAATGGCAAAGCCTCCCAGTTTCACTATAAATAAGCAGCATCCAAGATCCTGAATTATGATAGCAGCTTGAGAATGAAGCACATGCAAATACCTTTTCACTTTGAGAAACCCTCTCTGCACCCAGATTTAGCTGGTTAATTTTGCCCTTGTGCCTCATCTACCCACTCATCCCCACATCAACAGGCAGCTCATTAATCACATCTCCTGTTTTGTTTTCTTCTCATTTGATATCACAGCAGGGCATTTTTCTCAGCAAAATAATCTGAGTAAACAAGAATATTTCCTGGGCTGGAAATCTCTGCCCTTGGAAGGAGCTTCTGTCAAGCACGTCAGATGTAAAGCAAACCCAAAAAAGGGGGGTGGGAATGGATGAGCATGGCACCTCCTGCTCATGTGGAAGTGCCCTTGCTTGGGAATGCAGGAGTTGCAAAATGCTCACCATAAACACCCATAAATATTTATTCCAGAGCTAAGGTAAGGATCACCTTCCTGATATATATTGTTGGGAGTGTGAATGTAAAACCAATACAGCACTTACTCTCAAGGAAAGATAGTGTTTGCCATTTTAGGCTCTGCATCTCTTCTCAGCAGGCAAAGGGGTAGGAAGATCAGCTGGCTTTACTGTTGTATTGCCTTAAGAAATCCTTGATAATACTAAAATGCATGAACTATAGCAAAAAGCACAAATTGCTGCCAGTACAATCAGGACAGTCTCTTTTCTTCTGCGAATATTGTTTCTTATTTGCTCTCTCATCTGTTCCTCCTGCCTACCAGACACAATCAACAAATACACCTTGTCCACAGTCAAACTGAGGGGATGAGGCACAAAGCATAAACCCACCTGTATTAATCCATTCTGCTTCAGCCACACAAGTGCCTCAACCAAAAAGTAAAAAATCCCACCCCAGCTGGTTCACTGAAGGTCATTGCCACATCCTTCAAGGGTTGAGACTGGTATATCAGCTGCTTGATACCTCTGGAAACTGTCAGCAGCAGAAAGGGCAGCTCCTATCAGGCTCCACTGACATGCAGCAGCAATCCTAATCTAACAGCTCATGGCAGCATTTTGGATTGAATCGTGAGAAACATTTCTCCCCCTGCTCTGCTCAGGCAATGCAGGCACTGCAACTGGCCTTTGAAGCTCTGCAAACAGGCATCACAGCCCTCCTCAGTGGTGGAAACCAACATTTCCCTCCCCAGTTTAGGAATTCTCTGTGGCCAGTATAGCTTTTAGACCAAGAGAGTTTCTTGGGGTTTTTTTTGGTTATTTTGTGTTTTGTTTGTTTTTTTGGTTTTGGTTTTTGTTGTTGCTGTTTTGTTTTAGGGTTTTTTTGGCTTTGTTTTTTTTTGTTTTTTGTTTTTTTTTTCTCTGAGCAGCTGTAGCTGCTTTAAATCCCACTTTTGCTCTGGTTTGCAAAAACTTGATTTTTTTTAAATAGGAGGGTTACACTAGGCAATGAAAGGGGGAGAAAGACAAAGACTGCACTAATAATTTCTGGGTAATTAAACTGGCATGATGGAGAACTGAAGCACAAGGCAGGTGAGGGATAATTCTAACTCTGAACCATTACCAAAACCTATTTTCCACAGCGGCAGGAAGTCAATGATGTAAGTGGAATTTCCTACAGACTAAGAAACAGGATAATGTAGGTTGGCATGTGAATATCTTGAATTGCCTCAACAGCAAACAAGAACTTTCTTAGGTTTAGCCATGGATTTATAAATAGGATTCTCATCCCTTTTTTAAATGTTTTTCCTATTGTAAGTAGAGCTATTATGTTATCTTGGAAGCAATAAAGCTTTTTATATCACATTTTAGTTTACAATAACTATTAATGTTGCTATTTGATCAGGTTGGAACTCAGCATGCTGGTTTTGTAAAGCCTTTTGTGAATTAAGAGACTGAAGCAGTAAGGCAAAAAGAAGCCATAGAATTTCTAGTTAAGTACAACACATTCTGTGTCTCTTTTAGCATCTAAAAGTGCCCTGTCCAGCTTCTATCAGATTAGTCTGACAGCCTGAATTTTTTACCTTGTATTTCCATGTATTTCAATATTTTTACCTTGTATTTCCATGTATTTCAATATTTTTACCTTGCATTTTTTGCACTGTATACACACATCTCAAGACATCAGAGTTTTGTATGGTGACTGAGGGCATTCAGCCCCACAATATTCAGAATGGGTATCACAGCCCAAGTGTTTTATGTATTGGCTTTAATACTATCAGACATCTCTCCTTGGGAATGGCTATGACATATGGAGGCAAATTCATTTTGGAAGAAGCAGTAAAATATCCAGAATGGATGTTAAAAACAGAAGGAGGGTGGGCTTTTTTAAACACCACAATTTAAAACCTCTTCTCCAGTCATAATTAAAAAAAAAAAAAAAAAAAAAAAAAAAAAAAAAAAAAAGACAAAAAAAGTCACAAGCTTAATTGCCATGGCTCCATTTTGCACAGACTGCATTTATATATAACTGTTGTGATTGCTGTCTGGTGATGAATTAGGCTTTGCTAAAGCTCTGCTTCTTTTTTTTTCATTTTTTTAAGCCTTGCAGCTGCCTCTGCAAGTTCTCCTCATGCTGACCTGCCTTTCTGTATGCCTGTAGCCCATCAGCCAGCAAAACCCTGATGCTGGGTGAAGTCTCTGCAAAATGAAGCAAACAAATCCCCTGTTCCACAGTGGTTTTATACCTTAAGGTTTTCGTCACTAGAGCGTTCTGGACTTGCACCCCAGAGGAAACGATGACTTCCAAGGGCTGGAATTGAAATGGTCATTTGTATTTAGAGGGAGAGAAACTCCCTCCAACTCCAAAAAAATCCCCTGAGCCTCAAGAGCAAGAAGAAAGATGAGTTTTTTGAGATGTTCTGCAGCCATCTGGGAAGTGGTGCAGCTGATCTCCATCACAGAGAGGTGCTGATGGAGTACAGGGAATGCACTGGACAGTGTGTAGTCCAGCAGGAAATATTTTATCAAATTCAGCATGCATCTGCTAAAGGAGAACACTGCAAACACGACCCTGTTTGGGATTCATGTATCAGCAGGAACTATGTGTGAAATCAGTGTTTACCTGACTTTGACATTTTGTGTTTTTCAGTAGCACAGCTGTTCTTTCAAATGGGGAAAACAATATTTGGCCTGTAAACACCTCCATTTCTCTTGCTGCCAGTTTCCCTCTACCACAACCAACTGGGACCTCTTGCTGTTCCCCACATTTAAGTCTTAGGGATAGCAACACAGGTTATTTGACTCCTTGTGCCAGTGACTTTGCCTCAGCTATTTTTTTAATCTGTCCCTGCATACACACAGTGTGCTAGAATGCATTCCCAGAAAGAGCCAACAAATGGATCATGCAAGACCATTTAAATGCATCAAATGAAAATAAGAACTTGCACAAAGTACCATTTATCTGAGCTCAGGAGCATGGTTTGAATGTGCATACAAAAATATCTTTAAAAAATGATACAAGAACCAGGGTTTGAAGTTTCAGCTTGTTGTATAAAGGGTTAGCAAGAACACTTGGCTACACACCAAGCTGCATTCTGCAAATTATTCTTCTGGATTCTGTTCCCTGCTTCATTAAGGATCACTAAGAAGCAGTGGCCAATGTGGGCACATTCACTATGCCTGACCTATTACAAGAATATAATGCTGCACTGATGAATTTCAAAGGTCTCACAACTTCAAAACAAATTATTACAGAAATGTAACTGTCCCCAGTACAATTGTTCTCCTCTACTCTTAAGGAACAAAACTTCCCTATAGCATATCCTAGAATGACAGAAAACAAAGACATGAGCCAACAGATCACCATTTTTCCTTTCCTCAGAAATATAACCCCTATGAAGCATAACTCTCCTTAGCACCATGCTGGGACATTGGCTGGAGATTAGTACAGAAACGGAAGCTCCACCTCTTAAATCACCCAAGTCACTCATTTTAGCACTTACTTAACTTTTCTTTGGAAGTTTCCCAAAGGCAGACCAGCCCTGAAAGCCTCATTCCTTTAAGATGTGGCAAGATTACAGCCTGAGACACCATAGCTGCAACTCTGTGACCCTCCTTAGGTGACACACACACCCCCCCCCCTATATAAAAGTAGGGGTGCAGAGGGCCATTCTCTGAATGTCTTTCCTTTTGGGTCAGCCAGGTTTAAAACAAAAGCTGATTTTTGACAGCAGATTCCTTCTCCAATCTGAATGCCATGAACTTCCAGGTTGTTTCCTATGATGCTTTTTTCATAGGGCTAATGTAGGAAACACTGCACCAACTATTCTTAAAGCAAGGGGAGCTGCAAGGAATGAAACCACAAATCCTGATCAAACCGAGATTTTAACAGGGTTAATGCTCTGTGCTTGACCAGCCTTTAGGGGACTTTTAAATTAAAGTGAGCAAAGAAACCAAAGTTCCAAGTGCAAGACAGGAAACCAGAAAGGGCAGTGTAAATGGAGAAGTTCTTGCTCAGAGCAGAACAGGCTAGGATGAATTTTTTCCGTGGGATAAAGTACAGACATGCCAGCAATGTCATCATAATGCAAAACAAAGCTCTGGAAGTTTATTGCACTGAAAACAAACAAACTAGCAAACACAATGTGCTTTATTTCATAATCTCTGGTATCCTCCTCCTCCAGGGATCAAATCCACATCTGGTGTAAGATATAATTTGATTATCACAACTGAGCTACACTAATTTATTGAAATTTTGCATCTGTCTTTGTTCTCAGGAATGTTTTCAGGGTACATACTACCCAAGATCTGATGCAATCCTCACTGGCACCCACACCTGGATCACCACAGGTTGTTTGAATTCAGAGCAATGCAGCAAACAACAAAACCATTTTCTCTTCCAATGTTTGGCCTTTTTAAGAGACTTCCATAGCACAACTTCTCTATTTGGGGTCTGGCAGGAAAACAGCTCTGGGCAGGTGTAAAGGAAGCTTGGACTGGGTCAGGAGAAATATGGCCAAGAAAGGAAATGAGTTCAGTCTGGAAAAGAAATTAGGACAAGGACATAGGGATCAGTAAGCCCAGAAGTGGGGCTGAAGCTGAAAACAAATGGAAGGGGAAACCCAGAAAGGATGCAGCAGAGATGATGAGGGGGTGAAGAGGAAACACACATGCACAGGGAGTAATTACGTGACTGTGGTAATGAAAAGGAAACAAAAAGAATCCAAAACAACATGAGAAAGATGTAACACCCTTTTTTTTTTCCTTCTCTCTCAAGCATAAGCTGAAAGCTCTTTTTTCCCAAAGAAAAGGAATAGTCTGGCTCAGATGCTCAGATGCAGTTTATCTGAAACTTCCTCCACATATGGATTTTTATAAAATTGTCCTCATTTGCTGCCTCTGGTCTGAGGCATTTCATCTTTAGTGGCACAAATGTGAGAATCATTTAAACCACAGAATATTCTGAGCTGGAAGGGACCCACCAGGATCATCTAAGACCAGCACTTAAGGGAATGGCCCATAGGGGGATGAAAGCCAAAACCTTGGTGCTGTCAGCACCATGACCCAGCCTGCTGACCTGAGTTCATCACACAGGATTTAGACTTATAATCTATTGTTAATAAGTACCTCTAAAACACTAGTTAGTTGCTGCTCTCCTGGGTGAAGTACTGAAACGTTGCCCCCCAAGCACCCAGGGAAAGACTTGTTTTTAATTTGGAAATAAGCTTCTTCACTGGAGTGTTCTTCATGCTTCTGAGTGGTACATTTGACAGTGGAATATCTCCCTGCAAGAACCATTAGAATGCACTAAAAGTGATCACCTCACAAGCTTTTGTTCATGAAAATGAGGAGGGACTGGGGGGAGAAAAAAGACAACTTAAGAAAGAAAAGACCAGAATTTAAATTCAATTCACAGTTTCATAAAGTGACTCTTAGTTTCTCAAGAGCAAAGATTGTCTCGAGTTTCCAATTTCGAAACTTTTTGAAGCTCAAAATGAGCTTCAAAAGTTAATACAGTCATCCTCCTGCTTCTGATGAATTGTACCCTGGCTCTGATGGGAGACAGAGGTGTAGGAAAATCTAAAACAGGCAATTACAAAATGCCTTCAAGGCAGCCTCTGGTTTAGAGGGATTTCCTGAAGCAAAATACTCATTGCATTGAAACTCTGCTTTTATGTATATATATGGTTTTTTAATCCTTTTTATTGTTCTACTGTTAACAATCTGCATAGGGAAGAAAGGGGCTGAAAACCTTATCTGAGGTTGAAATGGAGAAAGTCATGTTGGAACATCTTGTGCCTTACAGAAAGAAGTTATTTCCAATGTATGATTCTTACCATGCCATGATTTATGATTCTTACATGCCATGTTTCCTGGTGTCTCTTTGTCCAGAAGAGGATGAAACAGGAAAAAGAGAATCTGAATGGAAATGAAGCAATACCATTTGTTGTGTCATGACACAAGAAAAATGTTTACCATGTCAGGAACTCTTTTACTGAGACCATTCTTTTCCCAAATGTAAATGTGCTGCCTCAAAATGAGAACAGTTAGGGGAAAATAAACAAAAAACCAACAAACCAACCCTACAACATAATAATACTAAAAGGATTGCCAGAATTATTTAATAAGGAAAAATAATCTATTTTCTCCTGTTCAGAATTAATAAACTGTTTCTGGAATAAGCAGTAAATAAACCCACCATAAAGTTGACTTTTAACAAGGAAAATTTCAGCTTGTTATTTATGTTTGGTATTTGTAGAAGTGAAAACCACAAGCACAGAGGCACTTGGTAAGTGAAAGAAGAGTTGGTCCAGCCACTAGCCATCATTTTCTGCCCTGCCTGGAGCTGCCTCTCAAGACAGTTTCTAATTACATCAGCTCACAGCCTCACTGCTTTAGAGGGACCAGGGGCTACACCCACTTTTACACATAGCAGATGGGTGTTCATTTAATTCTAGTGACATTGGGATGCAGCTATTTATTTGGGAGGAGTTCTGCAGCAAAAGCTACAGCTGATTTCTGATGCAGGCTGTTTTATCAGAATATCTTCCTGATGATTACCTGCCTCAAAATGTGCTGTTTTATCCAGGTCTTTTCCCTGAACAAGGCTGCCATTATTCCCAGAGAGCACTCATAGGAAGTCTGCAGATGATTATCTTGTACATAGAAGTATTCTGACATTTTATCAGATTAACTGGATATGTCTAGTTGAGGTTTGTTGGGGTTTTTTTTTTGTTGGTTTTTTTTTAATTAGGGGTCTGAGACATAACCATAAATAGGGTAACCTGAGCACTGGGTGGCTCATTACAGAGTACAGGAGCTGCAATTTTAAAACAACTTCCCTCAACTTAGTCCAGTGACAAACTCTGATAAATAAACCCATTACACAGACGTGTAAATAATAATTTTGTAGTTATCCAGCACCATCCTCCCTGAAGTAAAAGAGTACCAGCAGCAAAGTACCTGAGTAGGGGCAATGCTCAACCTCTTTTGTCCCAGTGAGGTGGTTGACCTGAGCACTGCACAGCATCTTTAGGAACAGCAGAAACATAGTTAGGCATCCCACTTTTTGCATTTTTGATGAGAGTAGAGGGTCTCCAGGGATCCTTGGCAAAGCTGATGCAAGCAGCAAGCTGGGAAGAGAGATACAAGCAAAGAGCATCACCTGGAAGGAGCACCTGGGTGACCTGACAGCACCAAGGTCTCAGGTGGCAGTGGCAGCAGCAGCACTGACCCCAGCACAACCTAGGCTTCTCCTGGGGCAAGCTGCAAGTTTCAAGAGAAAACTGCAGTCTCTCAAAAATAATTTGATGCCAACTATCTCAGAAAGCAGGCCCTTGCACTGGGCAGATTAAATCCTAGTTGAATTTTCTACGTGCTTAAGAAAGGAATTTGATGTATCTTCACTGTACATAAATATACAAAAGGCATAAATAGAAGGCTTGGTTAGTAATGGTGCTTAAGCAGAAATAGAAAACAGTCTTTGGAAAAAACAGCCTTCTGGATGGAACTATATCCACAGATATTTCTGAACCCAGGAACTGAGAAGCTGCCACAGCAGAGCTGACTTCAGAGTCACCCAGAGGTGGGCATGTGTTTTGGGGAAGGGATGTCAGACAGAGCAAAATCTACATGTTAGCTGCAACACACAGACCTAGCTAAGAACAAACCACGTTGCTGAAGCTGGCAGAGTCACACACACACATAGGAACATGCAAAAAAAGGTGTCAGGGCCGAGCTGCCTGACTGAACAAACACCATGCAGAGAGCCCACGCGAGGCGGTGGGGCTGAACAAGCCGACGTGCAGCAGAGCAGAAAAGGGTCCCACAGAAAGCCCCTGGGTGGCAGCAAGGTGGGCCTCTTGGAAGGTTTTCAGAGGCTGCCTTTGAGGGCAAAGGCCCTTTGTGTTAGTGCAGGACAATTAGCTGGGGAAGGCTGGCTCACTAGGGAGGCAGAAGGTGACAGCTGCAGTGGCAGCCCAGGGGCTGAAGGCGCAGACACGAAGTGGCCTGGCTGCATCCCTGCAGCTCGCCCCAGGGCTCTCAAGGAGGGCTTTGTCCCTTCAATGGATCCTACAGAACCCTGACATAAAGCTGATTATTAGATGGGGTCTTTTGCCAGTTTTCCTGTATGCTTTCAGGGAAAGAAAGGCAAGAAAAAAGATCCATTTATTAAGACAGTACCATTTTCTGCAGCTTTACTTAGCACAGACCAAATGGTTTTGTTTTCACTTCCCTTGTGTGGCTTCCCTTGTTAGAGAAACCAATTGGAAATCATTAGTGGAAATATTAGCAGGAAAAGCTAATGGGTTTAGTCATTCACATGCATCAGTCACTGGCTATTTCACAAACTGCTACCTGGAGCACTGTTAATGTAATTTCCAGTACTTTGTTTGATGCTGTCAGCCCCCTTGGATTTGAACAGCAGCAGCAGCTCCAAGTGCACTGGCTGGTGAGGGCTGAGCCTCCAGCTCTGCCCTCCTGCCCTACTAAACACTGCCAGAGAGAGGACAGGGATAATCACATCTGGGGGGGAGTGCAGGGCTGACTTTGGGCACGCTGATGTCTAACACCATTTCCAAAGCAATTCACCCATCAGGACTAAGCAATGTGCAGCAGGACAGCAGCAGACCAGCAGGCTCAAGGCCAGAGCTTTCTCCAGCAGCACTTGGAGACCCACTGGAGCAGCATCCTCCTGTTACCTTGACTGAGAAGAGTCTTGGCCAGCCAAATCTCTCCCAAGGCTGCAGCCATCTCACTGGCCAGAATTGAAGGGGCAGGGAGTTCAAACCAATGGAGTATCCAGACAAGGTCTTTCAAACGCCCTGTATAGGGGAGGGGTTGGGAAATAAAGTTTCTCTGTTGCCACATGAACTCAGGGATTGAGTGGTCTCTGTCTCCTGCCCTCTCCCCCCACATCCTCTCTCAAAGGTGTGGCCATGTTGTCACAATTTGCACTGCTGAATTTAGTCATTCTGGGATACAAAGGATCCCTGGGCAGGAGAGCAAAGTCTGCACTGGAATCAATGCCAGGGATGCAATCCCAGAGGGGTTTGCTCCCCTTTCCTTATAGGAGGCTGCTGAGGAACAGCACCCTGCCTATGCACACAGATGTTCAGAGAAAGCCTGTCACAACACCAGAGTGCTGCAGCCTCTCCTAACATGTTTCCTTAATCCCATGATTAATCTAATCAGATGGGATAAAAGCCAGAAGGACTTCAAATGTGTGCACTCACTGCCCCATCACTATTCATCAGGGCTGGGGAGGAGCATCTGTGGAGGCAGTTTGTTTCAGTTCAATCCTCTGGGAATTCACCTGGATCTTACCTTCAGTGAGATGTTCATGTGAGAAGAAACAGCTTTGCCAGAAATAAAAATAGACAAACATTTTTCCTGGATCTATTTTTCAGGGAATTTAAAAGTTAATCCCAAGCAATTAACTCCTAAAACTTTAATTCCCCTCTCTGACACGCCACCCCATAAAGTGCCTTGTTCTTTCTGAAACCATGAAGGGATAATTTCTCCAAAATGATAGTGACTGGTCTGCTTTCATGCATATTATTTAATCCATTGCTTTAAATCAGGAGATTTAAGTGCAATTTTTTTTGCTGTGAAATACAAAATCTATGATGCAGATGTAATTTTCTTTCTTTGTGTGATGCTTTAAAATGCCACTTGCATGTACAGAAAATATAATGTATTTTTCTCTACCTCACTAGAGACTTCCACTCCAGCATGAATTGACTGCACAATTAAAATTAATTTAGAAGAGCCAAAATTTTTTTTCAACAAAACAAATGCATATGAGGCAGGCTTTTCAAAGAACACTTTTCCTGTTTCATCCTGTGTACTCTGTGCATAATCTGTATTCAAGATGTAGGATATTTTTCTGTGCCTCAGGATGCATTTGAAGTATTTTTAAAGTAATTATACATTATTATGGGATAGGAAATGGCAGTTTCCTCTCTCAGAGCTGTCTGGAATTCAGGATTAAAACACTACAGTATCTAAGTCACTGCTAGTCTGATCTGAAAGATCATCTGTTTCCCCTCAATAGTAGAGGCTCAAATATTACCCCAAAAATGTGCTTTTTATTTTCTAAACTCATCACCACTAGCAGTTTTTCCTCCAAGTCATCTTCCTTGATTTAAGAGGGTGGGTCACTGCCTGCAGCAGCTCATCACTGGTATGTTAAAGGCAAAATTCACCCACTGATGCACAAGCTATTGAGGGATGCTGCTGCCTGATGGCAAAACTGTGGAGTGGAGCACTGTACAGCAGACTGTAGGCTGAGTGAACTGCCAGCCCTTCTCACACTGAGTCCACTCTCACTGTGTGTCCTAGAGCTGGGCAGAACTGGAGGTGTCACAGGCCCAGACAGGTGAGAGCCAGCCAGCTTCCCCCTTAGCTATGCAGTTCAGAGGGCAGGTGAGGGAATAAGGAAATACATTTGCAGCATCATTTGGGGACTGTGACCTGCACAGTCTCTATGTGACAGGGCAGACAGGAAGGTTGCTTTGCTGTCTGAGCATTTAAAATTCAGACTGTTACCCCAATTACATGCATTTTTAAAAGCCCATAGGCTTCTCAAAGGCAATTTCATGGGGAGGGGAAATAAAAGGGGAAAAAAAAAAAAAAAAAGGCAGGCTAATAAAATACATTAATTGTGACTCTTTTACCAAGCATCACTAATTAATCCACTCAACAGCCCCACAGGACAGATCACTGTAATATCCCATGGGTAATTTGTCAGTACATCTCTGCTTTTCTCCAGTTGTCTGCACCATCCACAGAAACAATTGGACTTGAGCTTGGACATCCTGCCTCTCCAAAGTGATTATTGATAATTCACCCATACCCATAGAATGATAATGACATAAGGGACTAAAGAGTTCCACTTCAGGAACATCTCTATTCCTTCAAGTTCACAGCCCTAAAACACCTCCCTCGTTACACTGAGGAGAAAAATGGCCTTGGAATTCTGTATTTGAAAGATGCTTTTCAGTTAAAAGCACAGAAAGACAGAGGCCTTGTGACATAAGAAATAGAAGAACAAAGTCAGACCTTAAAATATCTTGTTCCATTAAGACAACCCGGACTTGACCAAGATTTCTCTCATGATTAGGAGCTTGCAGGAGGGAGGTAAAAGTAAGCCTGAGCTGCAATTCAGACTCTATGCTCACCAGAGCTCCTGCATCAAGCCTGCCCTGTGGATTCCAAGCCATGCAGGGCATCAAAGAGAAGAATGGTAGCTCATTTAAATCAGTTGCACCAAGCTTAGTAGTCAGCCAATGCTATTTTGCCATGGACCAGCAATGTTCATGGGATTTTACCCAGTTCCTTCAAAGCAGACTTCTCCTGAATAACACTCCACATTATTTGGCAGACACTGATAACAGTGCCCCAGCTAATTAGCTTCAGCAAATGAGCTGCAGCTATCTTGATCAAGTATGATTAAAACAGCAGATACTTTTTATGTGAGGTTCTGAACACTAAGTAAGCTTTTCAATTTACCATTTATTGATTCAAAACCAATATGCTCGCTCTGATCTGGGTGAGTGGGGATGAGAGTGACATTCAGCATTGGGCTGCCTGTCAGCAGTGAGAGGAGCCTAGTTTGCATCTCCCAGGTTCAGGGCACATGATTTTGCAAAAGCCATCACTTTATTGTGGTGCCTCTAGCTCAATTCCAGGAGATTTCAGCATGCACATTGAAGCTTCATTGAAATATCCGTATAACTCATATTTGGAGGGTTAGTTTGAAGCCCTGAGGATGCCAAAAGAGAGGCTGGGCTATTCATCAGCATCTCTTGGTACTGCTCTCTCCAGCAGAGGCATAAGTAATGAATGAGCAGGAGCTCTGTATGGAAACTCTGAAAGGGGAGGGGATGGAGAGGGGGAAACCACTGCACCACAGCCTTGCTCTGGTGGAGGATCAATGCTGGAGCTGGAAAGCAGTTTACATTCAAGTATGACCTTCCAACCTTTTGCTGCACTGGCTACATCAAAGAAAGATGCCCTATCTATGATGATTTACACAAATAATCAAATCCCTAAATTTACTGGGCTTTTTCTCCCTTTCATGTGTTGCCTTTGATGTTGCAGCCTCCCTGTGCAGGTGCAATAACAGCCTTGGTCAGAGGCCTGGTGTGAGAGCACTGCATTACAGCTGAACAACCCAGCTCTGACTGGGCTCTGCAGGAAGGCATGACAGCAGGAGACACACAAAAACCCACCCAGGGCATGGAAAATACTTTTAGACCTACCCAGGAGGCCAGGTAGTCACAGTTGTCTGCTCCTTGCTGTTCTTTGGAGCTTCATGGGACAGCTGAAAGACACAAGCTCATGGCTGCACTACAGCTCATAAGAATATCCCTTGCCAATTCTCTCCCCCTGGCATCCAGTTTTACTTTGACCCAACAGCTAATAATTTTCATTACACAATGCTAAATTTTGCACATAAAATCAGACAGTTACTATATTTCAAAACTATCACAACCAAGTAAAGCTTCTTTAGCTCAGAGAGCTATTGCAAGGCAAGTCCTGAACAATAGGAAGCAGCACAGCAGGCAGGGGCCTGGTCCAGACACCCCAATGAAATCTCTAAGTGCAAAGTTATTAAGACATTTATATATATTTTATGTTAAATTTCTATCTGCCAGAAGTCCTCTGGGAGCTTGTCTTTGTTCTGGGGGTTCCAGGGACTAGCTGGAATATGCATTATTTATTAGACATGCAAATCATGCATGATAATCTTAATGAGCTAAGTATATTTGTTCCAGACAAACAATACATTTGTTTAAAAACTGGTCTAATATAGCCATATTTCACCCTGAAGAAAGACATTAAGTTCTCATTCTTTATGTAAAATGGAAGGAAGGGTTTAGAACAGTCAGTTCAATGGTTTGGTGGGGGACTTTTTAAATGATCTTAAGAATAGTGAAATAACCTGTGACCTATGTTTAAGAATTAACAAAAATGCAAATCTAGGTTTGATACAGCAAAAGAAACATCAATGGGCATTACTCATACTCCTTGTCCTTGGAGATGATAGTTATTCAATCAAATTAGGATCATTTAGGTGTAAGGAAATCATCACTTAGAAATATTTCTAAATGCATAAGAAGAACCACATACAATTAATAAAAACACCTACCAGGAACACACACCCTGATGCCAGCACTCTACTCTACAGGAAGTAGGAAGCAATCAGTAATTTTTACTTTCCTTTTAATCACTTAGGTTTGTCTACATAACATATTTGATTACTTAAAGAAAAGACCTTTACCTAGAATTTTCAATACAACTGTATTTTTGACTTTTTCTGTAGGGCACAAGTGGTGGTTTTGTTTTACAGAAGCAGTCTCTTCCTAGCATGAGGAGCTCCACAGATCTCTGACCACAGCTGATCACAGTCCTCAGCTAATACAGAAAACAGGAATCCCCTCAGAGTTGCTAATTAGCACTAGTGCCCTGCTAAAACCAGAATAGAAAAGACTCTCCATCAACAGATTTTATAGACCCACAGTATTCATGGCAATTTTCTTGCTCTAGTGGGATTCTACTATGACTGATTTTACCCAGTGTACTCCAAAGCTTACTGGAAGTTTGCTAATTTTTCATTAATTTCAATTCAAAACCAATGCAAAAATAAATCCTGCAGAAGATGCAGTCTCTGTAGCTTGGAGACTCAGTCACCTTGGACTGCTGGGCATAGCTTTGGGGTTACACTTCTGGATTTATCCATACTCCCCTGAGACATTAATGCATAATACATAGGGATACCTGATGCAGCATCAATTCTGCACCAGCTCCCAATGGTGGTCAGCTGTTTTCTCTTTTCTTTAAATTAATCCCCTTTATTTATCATTTTACATAACATTAATATGTGAAATATGTTGTTTGAATCCCTCTTCATTCTTGCCTTTTTCCTTGAAAAAGCTTTTATCTTTCTCAAAACCATTAAAACCAATTGAGAAAAAAAAAAACAACAAAACAATCCAACAAAACAAACAAACATTGAAAACCAACTGTCCTTGCCCCTTCCTCCCTGCTTTTTTTTCCCTTCCCCTTGTTTAAGTCTGCAAGAGAATGAGGCAGCAAATCCAGTCCTAGATGTACTCAGGATTTTCAGGAATCAGAGGTAAAGTAGACAAGTAGTTCATGTCACAGCCCAGGAAAACATCAACTCACCACAATACACAAAAAGCTTTACTCCATATACCTCAGGCAGCAAAGCAGCAAAATTTCCCTATGGTTGCTCTTAAACAGAAAATGCATGAGAGAGAAATGGCATAGAACCAGCCTACAAAGTACCAGCTCAGTTTGCACTTCTGATTCAACAGGATGCCCAGCCACATAGCCCAGTCTCCTTAAATGACTTCTCAGAATATTTGAGCCATTCCCCACAGCTTTTATTCATTCCCTTCAGAGAGTGCTCCAATTTAATTTCTCCTTGTCACAGTACATGTCACAGTTGAGAGGCCCACGACACACAGAGTGTCACCATACAATTTCAGAAAGCTTTAAGCATTCACCCAAGCAGAGTAACACCTTACCACATCAGAAGGCTCCAGGCATTTGCCCACACAGAGTAACACCACACCACTCCAGAAGGCTTCAAGCATCTGCCCTTCTTGTCCTTCAGCCCACCCTTTCACACCCCTCATGTTGATGCATTGCCCCTGTGTGCCCTCTGTTCCCTTTGGTGGTTGCTCAGTGCCCCTGGGCACTCCATGGCTCATTGCTGTCAGTGCTGCTCACCTGCTGCTCACAGCTGTGCCCACTGGGGATGAGGCTGGGCCCAGCCCCACTCCCAATCCCCACAAACTGGGTGCCTACATCCCCTCCCTCTCTACCAGAGCCCCTAGTGGCCCTGTTGTTAGCCTGCCCTCCACCCCATCCTCCTCGAATGAGCCCGAGATCCTGCTGGAAGCCATCAGCTGTGGGAATTGCAGCAGGACCAAGTGGGAGCCAGAGGCTCCTGTACATCATCACCTGGTGACATGCTGCTGGAGCCCCATCCCTTCCCATCCTAGCCCTCCATCCCAGCTCCCAGGCAGAGCTGGGGAGGAAAATGTGCTATTAGCTAATAGCCACCCGAGCAGCAAAGCACAGAAAGGTCCTTCACCTGCTGGGCAGGTTTTACAGCCCATGAGGGACAACTGCAGGGCAGCAGGTCCTCAGTGCCACCTGCTCCTTGCAGGAGTGCTTCATACAGGTGTGGAAGGGCTAGGGAACCTTGGGCTCATTCACAGGGGGGCAATGTCACCTTTCTCCAGCCCAGAAAGCAGCCAGCAGGAGGAGGGGGTGTCTGCAGCACACACACCACAGCCTCCAGACATCCACTCACAGTCCCGCTGCTCTTCAATCTTGGAGCCAGGAGCAACAAAAGCATTCCTGGGTGTTGCTTTTAATCAACAATTACATCAAATCAAGCAAGCTTTTTTTGGTAGCTGAAAAATACCTGTTGGCTTAGCAGCTCAGCTCTTTTCCTGGTGTGTTTCCCATGGCTTTCTCTCAAGGTCAAAAAAGCCCCACCAGCAGTATTAGAGATAACCCCATGCCTCCACCAGAGCTCTAAACCAACTTCAGCTGCCAGCCTTTCATATATTTGGTACCAGCATTAGCACAGTCCCACAAGAACTTCTCCTGTAAGTTCATTTCTATTCCTTTGACTAAGATCTTGGAGAAAGCATACACAATAAAAAACGTATTAAGTTCAGCTTTTGCAAAGTCTTGGAAGCAATTATGGAGGCATGGAAGTGTAACACTAGTAAGTTAGACAAGACCAAGGGGAATGCTCTACTAATAACAAATGTTGAAGGGACTGGAAAATAGTAGAGCTTCAGTAGATTTTATTTGACTACACAATACAAAACTCATCATCAATATTCCCTGCGTAGCGCTACGATTCACACTGCAGTGCAGATGGTTCACATATTTTAAATTGTAATTTAATTACACTTTTCATGATCATACTGTATTTGAACTCAACAGAATTACTATCATGTTTCTGCAAGTGCTTTATTGCAGAAATATGGCTTTAACCATCAAGTCCCTTCTCATAATTATCTTTTATTTTTATACATCCTTTGCGTCATTAGAAAAATACAAATTAAGTACAGAACATAGGCATTGGAAATTTATATTTGCAATAAGCCTCTGTTGTGTCTTTTTAAATCCTGTAGGCTGGTTTACTAAAACTATTTAATGGCTTAACATCATTAAGTCAAGCGACTTTGTAATTAGTAGTTACAAAACAAAGCAACAGTACACCTTTCCTTTGTCAGTGAAATCCTGGATTTAATCTTTTCACATTTTAACTGCAACCTTAAAAATTATCACCCAGTCTGAGAACCATTATGGTGGGTTAAGAGACATTGAAGGAGTCTGCACTTCCCTCACCTCTGAATAAAACCTTGGGGAGTTACATGAATTATCTCTCACCCTTCTTCTACCATCACTATGCCTTTTATCTTCTTTCTTTTCCCTCATAAGCAGTCACAGGAGGCATTTCTCAAGGATAGAAACCAGCCTTCAGTCTCACTAAACACTCATTGCTACACTGCATCAAGAAATATAAAATCCCTCTTCTTCTAGGACTACAACTCATTCCTACTAGAAAAAGTGCTTTACAAGAAATGACTTCATATATTCCCTATTTTTACTTGCTTTCTAACTAAATGAAAATAGGCTCACCACCTCCCTTCCAACCAGTCCAACAAGTATCACTAGATATTGGCTCTTCCCTGCTAAGAGCTCACCCCCAGACATAAAAACTGCCTTTTTACTCTTTGCCCAAGGTTTATATTGATATAAATTTATCCATCACTGCTCCAGTGCCTTGCCTGCAGAACCTATGTCCCCCACCTGGTATGGTGGGGGAGCCCAGGGGAGTTAAAATCCATAAAAGGAGCATTCAAGGCAGAAGAGGCTTTTAGTTTGGGCTTGTGGTTTTTTGGTTGGTTTGGGGGGAGTGTGGTGTGGGTGTGCTTGTTTGTGGTTTTGGTGTTTGGTTGTTTTTCTTGTTAGTGACTGTGGAGGAATCTTTCACACAGTGGGGTTATACTGATTCTTAGCATTTGATAGTCTTGTTTCTGAGAAAATTAATCTCTTTTCATTGCTTACGCTGAATAATTTTCTGGATACTTGAAAACAAGAACAAAAAAACATCAACAGACAAAATCAAAACAGGGCTGTTGTAGAGGGCTTTACTTGGGCTTTGTGGATGCAGGATCAGCATTTTGTGTTTCAGCTACAGCTGAGCTCTGGGGCAGAGTGTCCCTGCAGGACAGGGCAGTGAGGACCTGGAGCATCCCCTGGTACCTGCAGGCAGTCAGCTGGATGCTGTGATTAGAGCATCCCTCGACAGAAACATGGCTTCCAGTTGCTCTCCAAATTTTCTCTAGACTGCTGAGCTGATGTGAAGAAGCAGGACATTGTGAGAAAGCTTGAAAAACTTCAGAGGAGTGCTACTCCTCTTGTCAAAGCAGCTCTCATAAAGAAAACACCCTAATAGCAACAGCAACCCCTTCTCTTGCTCTATTCCCAGGGCATCCAGAGGAAGCAAACAGGAAAATGATTTTGTAAGTTAGTATCTAGGTCCCAGCCCTCAGAGGGGATAATCTCTTCTTCATAGGATTTTTCACTCACATTGCAAGAAATCATCTCTGAATAAAACATCTGAAATCTTGTGGAAGAGGGTCTGGGAACCTCATTTTCAAACTGATAAGGGAATATCCTGTCATAGCTATGGTTGTGCTTCTTCTGTTGCAACAGATATCTGAAAGCAGCACATATTTTCTAGGTGCCAGTAAGCTCATGGACCTAACCTAAAACCTTTCCAGGATTTTAATTCAGGCCCCTATTATTTTCCTCTAAACCCCTAGTTCAGGTTTACTTTAAAAGAATATTTCTTATCAGAGCACATCAGGTTTTAAAGCTTTCCTGAGTAAAGCAGTCTTTTAAAAACAATTTTGCCCATAATTGTTATGTTGCCAGCTTAAAGGGAGGTCAAAACATAAAATACTGTGTTTAATTGGTTTGTTTTGATTTGCTTTTCCTATGCCCTCATTAATGCTGTTGTTTTAACACCACCTTTAGACACAGGAGTTCTCTCATCTCTGGAGTGGGTTCACTCCTTTGCAGTATTGACTTCTCTGTCTCCACAGACTTGTTTTGCCCATTTCTGCTTGCTGAATATGCTTCCCACTGTTTACACTTTCAAAGGCTGGTGATGACTCAGGTCTCAAGGAGCTGAAGTCCTGTTTCCTCTTTCCTGTGGCAGTGCACACCAAAGGGTTGCAGGACTGTTGCATACGAGTGGCCATGGAGCTGGTATTTATTCTGTGACAGCCACATAGGAAATAGGAAACTGAAGGTGAAAAGTTAATTTGGGAGTCATAAAGGACTTGGTTATACTTCTGGCTGTTCTGGTGTATGAGGCACACACTGAAACTCTGAACAGAATTACAGATCACCACAGATCTGTAAAAATAAATACACAAGCAGAGCAACTGCATTTGCCATTGATGGGAAAACAATGGAACATTTATTGTACAAAAGGGCTGTATGCATTAGAGATGTGTAAATACTTCTACCATAATACTCTGTTCTTAATAGAATATAATATGCCATTATGCAGGCAGAACAATGAATATGTCCCAAAGATAAATGTGCTTGTCTTGGATGCTGAGTCACTTGGACTTGATTTCTGTGCTCACAGCAGCCCTGAGGCATATCATGCCTACCTCCACGAAAACACTCTGCTTTGTTTACCCTCATTTCTCCTCTTTGCCCATTACCAAATGTTTTAAGTGGACTACACAATACTGTTTTCTGCTGCAAGCTTCTATCTTCCCTACTTGGAAGTCATGGAGAACTCTGTTGCCATCAAAGGCTCCTGTTGATTTAAATAGTTCAGGACTGTGAGTTTCTAGGGAGCTCTGGGACATGCTGGTTATGAATGGCATTAACTAAAACCATCTGAAATTATTTGTTTTTATAAATAGTCCACGCAAAACCAGTATAACTGAAAGCCATTCTTTATTTCCATAAGTGGATTGGGTTCCCTTGCTGAAGTAGCAGAGTCATATCCAAAGGGCAGTCGGTGGCCTTGTGCCCACTGATTTCAGCAGGAGAGGGGATATATCCTATTATTGGGGCTCACTGATGTGACTGCTTTGCCTCCTTGGTTTCTTTTCTATCAAAATGCACACCTCACTGGCCTTCTGAGGCTGAGCAAAAAACCCATCCAGTTTGGCATTCCTGAAACCTCTTCTTGTGAATTAAGATTTCTCCCGAGGAGCTGATCCTGCTTATCCCTACTGCTGGGCCATCTTGAGCTTGAAACATTGGGCAACAAAACTGGTGAAGGGTCTGAAGCAGAAATCTCCAGAGGAGTGGCTGAGGGAGCTGGGAGTGTTTAGCCTGGAGAAAAGGAGGCTCAAGGGAAACCTCATCTCTCTACAACCACCCAGAAGGAGGCTGTAGCCAAGTGGGGATCAGCCTCTTCTCCCAGGCAACTAGTGACAGGTTGAGGAAATGGCCTCAAGTTGTGCCAGAGGAGGTTCAGATTGAATACTAGGAAAAAAGTTCTCCACCAAAAGCCTCGTTAAGCACTGGAACAGGCTGCCCAGTGAAGGGGCTCAGTCACCATCTCTGCAGACATTTAAATGACATGTAGGTGTGGCATTTAGGGACATGGTTTAGTGGTGGCCTTGGCAGCATTGGGTTAATGGTTGGGCTCAATGATCTTTGAGGTCTTTCCCAACTAAATGATTTTATGATTTTATCTATAGAAGCTGCTGGGAGTTTTGAGAGTGGCAGGGTTTGAGGAACAGTCATCCGTGTGGGGAACCTTCACTGGCACAGCACAAATCCTTCAGGAGGATTTCTTGGGCTGTTCCTGAAGCCTTCATCTTCAGCTTCCAGAGTCCAGCACGCAGCCCTGACTCACTACACACATCATGACCACCAACAATTTCTGCATGCCTCCCGTTTGGTTTGCACACTTCTGTCTCGCATTTTCATCTGTGACTTGAGACAAATTCTTCGGTTTTCTCTTCAGTTTTCTCACTTTTGCATTGCATGATTACTCAGTAGTAGGCTTTGAGGTTGGTTCATCTGAAAGCTGGCAGCTTTCAGACTGCAAATCCAATGTAGGAGGGCAGAGACAATTACCAGGCAAGCAGCGCTCTTGCTGAACTGAAACTGAGCTCATGATCCCTTTTTTTTCCTTTTGTCATATCAGATACATCTGTGGCCTCTCCCATTTTTATTTTTTCCTCTCTCATGTTACATATTTATTTTGCTGCACTATTTGTCCTTTGGGGACAGAAGCCAAGAGATTTCTGTGGGTGGCACAGGAGCAAACCAGAGGAAGTAAACAAAAGGCAATCCAAATAAACAGTTCAAATACACACAGCACCAGGGGCTGCCTAAAGACAGACAACTGATGGCAGGCAGGCAGGCGTTTCTGAGGGTTTTCAAATACTCAGAATCTATGAACTGTCTCTCCTGAGCAAACCCACTCAGCAGAGCTACTCAGTGCACAATGATTGGCTCTGTTAACTCCTTGTGTTCCTTCCCTTCCCTGTTTTTGCAGGGATGTTTGGATCTGATTCCAAGCCTGCACACGTGTGTGTCTGACTTTATGAATGCAAAACCAGTAAAGCCTCCTGCTCTCCTTGTGTGTTTCTTTCCTTTGCTCCCATCCATTGCATCCCACATCAACCTGCTACCTTTGATCTCTGCATCTGATTATGGCTGGCAAAAACAGCAGTGGATACAGAATAAAGGACCACTACAGTGAGGAAGAGATAAAAAGCCTAATGCAATGATTCTTTGCACTGCAGCATTGTTTTTAGAATGTTTTCTTTGCTTATCTGGTAAATATACTGATACATTCCCCACCCCCTCCCCAATTTCCTGCTATTTTCCTGTGTTTTCCAAAGATGCACTGTCTTTTTTGCAAGGAGCCAGGGAGTGCTAATTGCTCTTCTCCACTGCTTGGGCTAATTAACTTTTCCTTAGTGTTTTATTGTTATTAAATAAGTCATAGGATTCAAATGAAATTAAAAAAATAAACACAGAATGTGCAAAACTGCAAATGAATCTATTCTCAGGAAGCCATAATCGTGGCCACAGTTTGACAAGGAGCACAGAGGAGCACAATCATGGATTTTGATAGCACTGATATTCAGACATTTGCTTTGTAACAGAATATGGCTGCTGTAGATTTTATTTGGGTTTTTTTGCAGCTGGGAGAAGGGAAGAATGCCATTCTCTCAGTTTACACTGTTTAGGATCCTTTCTTGGCAGTGAATTATATATTCTACAACCTCAGTAAAGATCATCCAAGCCAAGACTAAAGAAACACAGTTGAGTTTTAAGGAGTTTTTGTGTATATAATACTCCTGTGCACCTATTTTACTGCACTTTCTTCCTTTCAGCCTTTTTGAATTACGGTTTAGGGAACAAAAAAAGTTAATAAATGAGAAATAAAACATAGGGAAAAATTTAAATTATATAGCTTTCTTAATTGAATGTCAAATGAATTATTTTCCCAGCTTGTATTCTAATGCACAGTTCTGGTTTCTTGTTACTCATGAACCCTATTATGCTATTCTAATAGCTTCTCTAATTTTTTTTTCCATTAAAAAAAGTCTTCTGGAAACAAAAGATCTGTCACTTGGCACTCAATCATGTAAGCAACACAGAAAATTTCTTTGACAAGTAACATCTTATAAATTAAAATTTGTGACAGTAGATTTTTTGAATCAGTTAGTCATTGGTGGAGCTACATTTTAATTAAGGAGAAATGATCAAAAAGTGTGCTAGTGCACAAGCCAAACCAATCTTCATCAAACACACAGGCTGTGCCCAATTCCTCTGGGATATAACAGGTGTTTTAAATTCCCAGGGAAAACATAACATTAAGGTTGCCTTTACTGATTGCACATTTGTGTAGGGCAGTATGAAGGTGTCTGAAAATTGCTCATCTCTCCCCAGAGAGCACTCCAAAATGTCATTTGTTACCCTCAGCTCATCAGTATTTCATTCCTATTATCCCTGCACCTCAAGTCAGGACCTCGCAGTCGCTGTAGCAGAGCTCGGCACAATCAGGGAACACTTTTTGAGTGTTATTTCATCCTCTGCTGCTGCCCCAGCTCAGCCCTGGCTGCCAAACCAGCCTGAGGGCTGGGAGAAGGGAATATTGACCTTTTTGGCTTCAGCCATGCAGCTTGGAGGGTAAACAGAGACAACAACAGTGATTCTCCTCTAGGGGAAGGTGTCCCTGCCCATGGCAGGGGGATTGGAACCAGATGATCTCCAAGGTCCCTTCCAACCCAAACCATTCTGTGATTCTGTGATTTTTGCCCCAGAGAAGGGAAGCAGACACGAGGTTACCTCATAGCACTTCTCTTCCTGCCCCAGACATTATTGCCCCACATCTTTGGGATAACTAAATATTTCCACACTGTTTCATAGACAGCAAAAGTAAATCCTCACCTGTGAAATTATCAGTATCACTGTGTGTTACCACTGACAACTTCAGTTTGCTCTGATAGATTCCTCTCAGCCACTGACAATCAATTCAGTCTTTAATACAAGGCAAAATAACTGCAGAGACACACAATTGCCTTGTGCACAAACCTTACAAGGGAATTTTGTGGGATTACTTCCACACAGAGAAGTTGCTCCCTGCTTTATCCAGTGCAGAGTTTGTGCTGGATTTCAACCTCGTTGTATTCTTGGTACTCTATTTCTCTGCTGTGTGCATTATAGAATTCTCTTAATTTCATGCATGGATGGCTATAGAAAGAAGAGATAAAGTTTCAAGTCTCTTTGTTTAACCCATACGAAATAATTAAAACACATTTTTCATCTTAGCATTCCCCTTAGGGCTTAACATATTGTGAGAAACACATCCTAATGTGAAATGAGCTTCAAGACAAATGGTCCTGGCTTTAGTTTGAAAGTCACCTCTGGAAAGAATGCATTTGTTTCCTTATTCATGCCACTCATTTCTTTTTAAATTCTGACACGTTAAGATAAAATTGTCACAAAAAAGCACTACTCTATAAATACAAAGCTGTACACTTTTATTCAGGTATAAAAAACCCTTCAGGGCTGGTTTGCTTTAGGCTTTGGCAGCTGTTGAAGGCTCCCTTCATCCAACTTGCTGGCAGAGCTGCAATCCTCCAGGGCAAGGACAAATTCTTCTCCCCAGCTCCATGCCCCTCTCTTGGCACACACCTGATGGTGAACACAGAGCTCTTATGGTCTCACCCAGCTCTCCCAGGAGTCACAGCCAGGCTGGGCTTGCCTGAGCTTGCCCAGGGGGCCACTTGAATAATTTGTCATTTCCATGCTGCCTGGCATCAGTGCATTCACCCAATGCTGGTAAAGAAAGAGGCTATTGGGAAATAATACACAACTCATAATCAGAAATGTCTTAAACACCCTAAAACACGACTGAAGGACACAGGCTGACTTTCTAGCTCTTAGCTATACTTTATCTATACATATATCTATTCATATGTATATACACATACATTTTTCATGGCTTATTATCTATTTTTTTAGGCATTATTTAGTGTAAGCCAAAGCATTGGCACTGAGCCCTGAGAAACAAATTCCCCCCAGTTGGGAAAATCAAGGTGTTTCCACCCAAAGTGTTACAGCTACTCAAAGAAGCAGCACAACCACGAAGGCCCACAGAGGAAAGGTTTTATCTGAGTTGTGTTCTCATGTCTTGAAGAAATATGGGCTCACAACAAGGTATTATTTGCTTGTACAGCATTGAGTAGGGTTGCCCTTCCTAGGAAATAAACCCAGGAAAGGCCTGTGGTATCTCTTTCAGTAAGGTAAATGAGAGTCTATTATAGATCTCTCTCTCTCTGACTGACTTCTCCCATGTGCCTGCTTATAAATTCCCCCAGCCCAAATCCTTTCATCAGCTCCATACACACGAGCCCCAGTCATGGAACACTTACATTCATGGAAATGCATCGAGCTCCCCAGTTCCCACAAAGCCTTATAAGGCTTCTGTACAGCCATGAGTACAGAAAATCACTCTAATGAGAAAACTACTTAAACTTAATTGTCTCATTTAATAGGACTGTTTAAATTGCTAATCATTTTGTAAGTATTACTTTCTAAGTTGTTTTTAGCGGGTGGTTTGCCCTTTTTGCTGTTGCTGGAGGAATTCAGGAATAATTAACTGACCTAGTGTGTAATTATACCACTGAAAATAAGCTATGAGACATTTAATAAAAAGCGACTATTAACAGGATTTGAATTTATGACCTTCAAAATATGCAGCAAACACTTTATCCATGAGGTCACACAAGCTTTCACTACTGTCTGAGAATTTATGGTCAGTAGATTAGCCACAGAAAGGCTTTGCTCACTCTTTGGATCTTCCAAGAACATGCTGAGAAACTGATTAAAATAATATTAGAAGAAATACAGCAGTGGAAAAATGCTTGAGAAATTTTCCTCCTCTCAAACATCTATACCATGGCCTGTGGAAGGGGGGCTTGATGTGGTAAGGCAGCAGATATGATGGTAAGCACAAATTTTTGGGGTCTGAGGATTTCCCTCCCCATAGGGCTTCTTATGGAGCACCAGCCCATAATGCCCTTTCCTCAGCTAAAATAAATGGTGGTGGTATTTTAATCTGCAAACTCTGCTGATCTCTGAGTCTTTTCTGTACCAAACTTACAGGACACAGTTCAAGATTAAAAAAATTACCAAACCCCTTGGCTCTCAGACAGCCTGGCAATTTGTGCTGTGTTTTCCTTTGGCTTTTAGGACATAGTGTATTTTACCAAGCCTCTCACATAGAGAGAGCTGTAACAGCTTTGCTGTATTTCCTGTGAATTTTGGGCTATGTGAAACACTGCATTACAGATAGAAGCATGACATTTTTAGAAATTGCTGCTCCAGCAGCATCAGTGTAAGGAAAATGAGGCTGTTGTGGTTTCTGGTTACCAGGAATCCGTGCAGTTTCCTCAGGAGTTATCAGCTGTGCTGTGCTTTAGAGAGTGGAGCAGAGCACATCCTGTGTCCTGTGCAAACCTCACAGGATCTGAGGAAGAATTGCCACACTTGCTTGTGGAATCACACAGATCTTCCCCTAAACTCATACGTGATGGCTTCTGTCTCCTTAGGACTCTGACTATATTGATATCTCATGCATTTGAACAAGAGACCATGTACTTAGACATGTGGTGCAAGAAAATGATCTTGCAGCAGATGCCAAGAAGCTGATAGCTGTGAAAACATTCAAAAGCCAAGGGCTGGTTGGAAAGACCCCAGCTCTTTTTTGCTGGCCAGACAGGTTTTCAGCTCCAGGTTGGGGTCTGATATCTAGGTAGAAAATTCAGAAAGCAGAGGCGAAGGGGAATAAAGCAAAGGAGAAGTGGAACACACTTTGTTGGTCATAACATAATTGGTCATAACAATTTCAGAGCTTCTCAGGTTTGCTCCCATCCTTCATCCCGTGTACCTAAGCACTTTAAAACTGAGTGTATTGAAACAAAAAGAAAACAATTTGGGCCAGAGGAATACTTGAATTATTTCTTCCCTATAAACCAAACTGTGTCATTGAGACAAATAAAGTGGAAAGCCATGTCCCCTAATCTCTTTTGCATCATCAGTGATGTGTATGACACAGTGGTGTGGCTGTGAACTGCTAAAGTTTGGGTTGTCTGTACCTCACAGGCACATGGCTTTGTGAGCATCATGACTTTTCAGAAAAAAAAATTGAGTTGTGGGCTGGGATAGAGAATAAATATTCACTAACCAGCTTTGATTAACAAGAATAGAGACCATGTAATCAGATTTTTACAGTATACCTGAGTACTAACAGTTCTTGCTTGTTTGCTGATGTACAGGGCAGAAAACAGATTTTGTGTGCAAACAGATTTGCAAGCTGTGATTTCTAAAACAAGCAAACCCACTTTTCAGCTGTAAGAGGGAGGAATGGTCTGTGTTATCAAATACAGGTCCAGTTCAGGCAAGGTTGATGACCTCAGTCAAATATTTATTAAAGGGGAAAGAAGTATTTGTAGTGACTTGTTTATTCTAGCCCTTGCTCACACTGATAGGATTTCCTCCTCGGCATTATCGTGCCAAAACCTTCTTTGTGACTAACTCTGTCTTTTGGAAATGTTTCCCATCCAAATCCGACTTTTCCTGCTTTTCTTCACTAGAAAAACAAGCAGGCCATTTCAGTGGTGGGTTATGTGGCTTTCTCAGACCCCAGAGTGGGACAGATGAGGGTGATGAGGGTGATGGTGGGACAGCTCTCCAGGCAAAGTGCAGCTCACCAGCAGCTCATGGCCAGTCTGCAATCCCAGAGGAGGGCTGGAAATTCAGTTTGGTAATGTTTGAACCAACATGCATGCTACAGATGAAATAGCTAAATACTTTTATCGGCCTCATTTGTCTCCTGAGCTATACTGTGGAACTAATTGCAAAATTACATCTAATTAAAAAAAAAAAAAAAAAAAAAAGGCATGTGTTAAAGCTTTATGACAGATACATTATTGCCTGTGTAATATGAAATGGATGCAATAAAAATTACTTTCAGGTCTGGCAACATTTTCCCCATGCAAGATTTGAAGTAATTTTTAATATACTTGTCACCAGTAAGATAACACTTAATGCTTTTATAGTACATTCCCCCCTGGATCTGAAAGTATTGTGCAAATGAGGGTACACGCAATTATTTCTGCAATTATAAGAAGAGATTAAGAAGCAGACAACCTGCAAAACATGCCCAGTATGATGATAGAATTTAGTGACAAGCTTGGTAGAGATATATACCTTTTCTGGTTTTTAAAAACTAAAAATTATCAGACATTAGTAACAATAATGATAAAAAAAATGGAATTGAAACTGCTTTAAAATTTTTCTATCTACATAAATTAAGCATCATTGTCATTAAAAGAAATGGCCTTTGGAGAACAGAAATTTTCACACACCACTGTGTCCTGAGGAGAATTACTCCTTTTTAAAAATTATTTTAAAATAACTTTTAGAGTTTTCCATGATTATTGTGCTCTCCTCAGGTACTGAAATGCCATCATGGATCTCATCAGCCTCCTTTTCTTCCAAGTGCAGCACTCTCAGCCTGGCATTGTCCTGGTGTGAGCTTTCTAGTTCTTCTTGCCAGTGTTCATCACAGAGCAATGACAGGAAGAGTTCCCTGTTCAAGGAGGAGAATAATCTTGTTGGGCTCTGTGTGCAGTTTATATATAGCATGTTTTCACCACATTTCATATTGTAATTGCAATTTCTATTCTAAAAATTGAAAGGTTATTCCATTCTAAGTTAATGCAGGCAATCTTGTCTTTACTGGTTCCAAAAGTATTAAAATACATTTATAACTAATCTTAATTTAAAATAAAATTAATATTTTTCTTCTTCATGGGTTTCTTCATCCTAAGCAGAGTTCAGAGGATAATTCAACACAATTTTCCTGATAAACACTGTTTTACTCTCTGCTTATTACTAGCAATCCAATTTGTCTATTATTTATTTACTTTAATGGCATAAAAAACAGTTTGATAAAGGATGCCATGCATGACCTGTGTTCTATCCAGAAATTACTTAAACTAGGTTACTAGTGGTCTGGAAAAGTGTAAGCTCCAGGAGCTACAAGATGGAGAGCCAAGGCTATTAAATTTCAGGGACCCTCTTTCTGAACTGAAGTACATTCTGTACAGGCCATACCTTGTGATGAAAACTGAACTTTTCACTTTTTAAAAAACTGGGCTATTTTTAAAATGATCAAAAACTATTCAATAACCCCAGCAGGCAAAAGGAAGATATCATGCTCTGAAATCAATTTTCCCACCCTCCTTCATTCTAGCTTTCACACAAATCCCTGTCCTCACCTGACCCATTAGAGGCAAAGTATCTGCATGCCAAAGGATCCCAAAGTATCCTCAAACAAGAAATGCAGCAAGAGGTCCAGGTAACCTCCTAGGCTGCAGTCCCCCTCCCTGTGCTGCCCCTGGGGTCTTCACCAGACATCCAGCACTCATCACTCCTGGGCTGGATCCTTTTCTTCCACCTAGCTACACCATTAACAGCTTTCAGAGAAAAAAATGGACAATTTGGGTTTCTCATAGGCAGCTTACAGGCTCAAGAATTTTTTTTTTTTTTATTTTTTTATTTTTTTTTTTAAATACTGTGAAGAAAAAATTTGGAATATTTGTGACTAGTCAAAAATTTCAACTTGATGCTGGGACTTATTTTAGTAATCTGTAAAGGATGTAAACCCATTGCAAACAAGAATGTAGTGGACAAAAGTAGTTTAAATTTTGTAACTTGGAGGTGCAGCTCTCAGTTTTAACACCAAAAAAAAGATAAAATGAAGATGGTCATTGAGTGCATCACACAGACTGACCAACATTCACATGTTTCTAAGTGCTGTTTCCACTGTGCTGGCCTGCTGTGGTTGGAACAGACTGCCCTTCCAGCAAATAAACAGGGAACTGTGGTGCTGTTCTCAGCTGCTCCCCAGTGCTGGAGACCTGCTGGGGCTCAAGACCGTGGGATTCCAGGCCAGGGCTATTCCAGCTTCTTGGCAACATTTTCCACTTAATCCCACTGACTTCAGCTTCAATCTTGAGGTATCATTCCCATTCAACATTGTTTACAGCTAAGAGGGACAGGAGGGTTCTGGAGCTGATTTAATCTAAACACAGAGAGCTCAAGGCTGTCCAGACCTATAAAGGAAATAAATAAACTCCTTTGAAGATGGGAATTGTAACAAGAACGGTTTTGTTTGGTCTTTATTTAGCTTCAAGGAAATTAAATTCCTGTTGTAGGAGCTAGTTGGGCTGTGTTTGTTCTTAATTAACTAGACAAACTTTGCATGTGCAGTGCAAAAAAGAAAACCTTGGCACTACTCGGGCTGTGTTCCTTATGTAATTTGTTTTGATTTATTTCTCAGTAGCATTTGTAAGGTTGTGTTCGTGAAACAAAGCATCACAACAGCGTTTCTAAAACATTAATGAAAACAAAAGACATCTGAAAATATAAATTATCATATGGTTATGTAAATATCCATGCAGCTATATAAAGGATATGAGAAGTATGAAGTACCAGTATGTGAAAATCTAGTGTAAGACAGAGAACAAGCTTAGGGATAGGCTTTTGAATTGAAGTATCCATGAGAAGGTGGGAGGTCAGGAATGGAAATCCAGTTTTTTGTTTTCAATGTTTAAGGGAAAAAAAAAGATAGAAGCTTGAAAAAATATAGAAGTTGACCTTTCCCATGGTCAACTAAACTAGTGCAAGGAATCTCTGGCAACATGGGATGATCATTTTCTCATCATGCCTCTAAAGCAATCCTATCAGCTGAGCATCTTCCTCACTGGGCAGATATAAATAGACAAAATAATGCCTACACTTTTTGTATTTTTATTTTACCATCTATTGACTCAGGAAGAGGCTGAGGAAAACACTGAGTTTTGCAGCCGGAGCGGTGGAGCAGTGTCCGTAATTTTCTTCTACAGGAAGCGTGCCCTGCAAGGCAGGTGATCAAAGCAGCTGGCCAGGCTGCCAGAGGTACCTGGGAATTTCTGTGGCAGCAAAGGAATGAGTGCACAGGAGACGTGAGGAATGCCAGAGTCACAGGTCAAGCTTTAATGGCTCGAGGAGCCCGGAGTGAGATTCCTGCGATTCCTCCTTCATGATGACTTTGTCTGATAAAAGGAGATGGAGTGGGCATGCCCAGGGACATGCTAGGCAACCCTTTTTAATCTTGAAGCTTAAATAGAGGAGGCAGGGTTGGAAATCTATGTGAGTTAATCAGGGAAGGCAAGATATGGTCAAATCAGAGCATAAAAAAATGCCACACAGAGGATCTGTGAAAAGCCTTGCTTTAGATATAGAAATAGTAACAAAAATAAATAAATAAGTAGCCCCAAACTGTGTTTTGGTTTGCAATTTTTTAGTAATTGCATTGCTAGTACTATAATTTCATTATATAAACCCTGCTGGTGTTAAAATATACATTATGTTGCAGCCTCTCTTGAATACTAACAACTGACTGATCATTATTTATTTAAATCATCTTTCCAGGCCATTTTCTTTTGAAGTAGCAAGGCTGAATTTCAAAACAGAGCATTAAACATTAAATTAGAGTCAGGTGGTCAGATCAAAATACAATACTGGGAACAGGTGCATATCAAAATCCTAGTCCAAGGTGTTTTACACAAAATTTTGTTACAAATTAAAAGGGTAACTATCTACTTATGTGGAACCAGAAACAGCTTGTTAGCCAGGTTAATTTTTAATTTTTAATTGGTTAGTTTTACCAAACTAACCAATTTCTTACTTTTCTAGTCAAAATGCTAGGCCAGTACAACATATGTGGCCACTGAGTAACAGTGGCAAAACTTCATGTTTCTTTACACTCCAAATGTCAAGAGATATCCCTAGGAGATATTTTACAGCTTTCAGTCCTTTAAAACCATTTTTTGTTTTGTTGGGTTTTTTTTTTTACTTTCAGGAAATCTTATTTCATTTTTTATTAAAGAAAGATAATTTTTTGGGGATTTGATTTATAAATTTTGGCTAAGAAAATATACTTTGGAGTAACTGTAAAAAACTTTGGAGTAACTGTATCCCCAGATCCCTGCACCACGGACAGATAAAGGAGTAAGTAAAATGAAAGGTGACATTGGATCTCGAGTTCCCAGCTTATCAGATAGTTGGATACAGACAGATCTTATCGAAGCATTAGTCTCCAAAGAAAATAACTCTTCTTTCTAGTGTGGAACAGGCAGAGAGACTGAATTAAAAAGGACCTTCTCTATTTCACCACTTAAAATGATACCGTAATTTGTATTGGGTTTGAAGGTTAAAACAAAACAAAACAAAAACTCCATTTAATATCTTACCACAAGGATGCCATTCCCAAAGAGTATACATCCTTACACTACCTTGGGAAAAATGGTCTAAAGCACATAATGAAGTAGTGATACTGTAGTGCTTGGGATGGTTATTTTATAATAGGTGTTCTTCGGTAAATGATAAACATATTTCTGATAAAAAAAAACTTATGTTTTGCTGAGACATCTAGTATTCTGCTTGATTCTGCTCCTCTATGATAAAGCTGGATGGTGCTTGACAAGCCTGGTCTAGTGGAAGGTGTCCCTGCCCAAAATAGGAGGGTTGGAACTACATGTTCTTTAAGGTCTCATCCAACCCAAACTATTTCGATATCTTGGAAAAAGTCTTCAGTGCAACACTAGACAAAATCCTGAGTAATATTTGGAATCTGAAGGAATCTCTAAATGAGATGTTATATCTCCTGATGTGTGCAGTCATGGATGGGTCCATGATGGTCAGCAGGCACTGTGCATGGTCCTTCAGTATTGGTGGAAACATGCTGGGAAACAGTGAGGGTGTCCTTTACAAACCTGGAAGGCAAGAAGGCCGGTTTTGGCAGCTATTAAGTTTTTATAAAACTACAAAACTGAAGAAAATTTATTCCTCTTGCCTATTTATGTATGTAAAACCACAGAAGGCCCCTAAGTGGGAAATGGTATTTCAGTATCACACTTGTGATGGAACAGATGAGCTGAATATGGCACAGCGACTACTTTTATTGAGCAACTGGAACGTTCATACTTCTCAGAAATAAAATTTCTAATGACAAGATGCAGCCACTTTGCCTTGTTTTTCCCAGTTGCCTTTAGGAAGAATAGTGCTACATGGCAGATGGCAATACTTCAATAAATTTCAATAAAACCGTTTAGAATTCACGGCGTGTCGCACGTTGAGGTAGGTACTGTCAGCAACTCAGAAGTGACAAACTTCACGCATGATTCTAACCCATTTGACAGTATTCAATGGGATCAAAAGCAGCTGGGGTGGAGAGAAAAGTGGACTTTGTTGTTCTTTATTTAAATACCTTCTTGGTAAAGTCTTACTCATTAGAAATTGTTGGTTTTCAGTGATTTTCAAGTTGACGCTTCAGTGACGGCCAAAAAACCCGTAGACAAATCCAGTCAAGCAGCAACGGAATTGCACTTTGAAGACCATTTTCTAACAGATTCTATTGGGTTATGAACACTGCCAGTGCCAGTGGAAACAAAAGCAGGAAAAAAAAAAACATGATTCCGAGCCCAGTGGTTACATGTCTCCCTGCTTATGTGGCCCTTAGATGCCCCTTTTATCTTTTACCAATGGCAGCATTGAGATGCAAAGTACTAGACCAGAACAGAAAAAAAAAAAAAATTGAATAAAATAATTTAAAAAAACCCACAGCCCTGTACAGCAAATAAATGGACCTAGTGGGTAGTTTTTACAGTGCTCTGAAAGGTTTTAGGAATGTAGGATTAATTTTATGGTCGGTTGTGTGGAAAGCTGACAGAACAGAAACATAGCAGCTTCCCAACACCAACAGGATTGACCACCCAAACATGCCAAAAACTAAGGACAGCAACAAACAGAAGGAAATTACGATTCAGTCCCAGAAAGAAAACATGTAAATTTGAGAAGGGGAAAAGAAAAAAACTTGTGCAAAGGTTTTGACACAGCCAGCTTAGGATGTATATTTGGCAGCAAGCATATGCAGAGCATGACATGCAAAGAATGGGAATGACTCAGATGAAATCAAGCTAACTGCAGGGATAACAAAAAGGAACAGGAGCTTTCTCATAACAATCTGGTCACATGCAGCCTTCAGGAAGAGAGTAGTTATTGATACAACCATGCAAATATCAAAGGCAGGGTTTAACCTTTCAATGAATGACTTGGTAAAATTATAACATCGTAGAATGGCAGAATGGCTTGGGTTGGAAGGGATCTTGCAGATATCTTGTTCAACCCTGGGGCAGGAACTAGACCAGGTTGTTCAGGCCTGGAATGTTTCTGGGGATGCAGCATGCCCTGCCTCACTCAGGGCAACCTGTGTCAGTGTCTCACCACACTCATTGCAAAAATTTTCTTCCTTTCTACCTAAATCTGCCCTACTATTCCCTGTGCTGCCTTGAATTTCCATGCTCAGTAAACGTGCCTTGTCATTGGTAATTTTTACAAGCTGAAGCAGAAAGCCCTCCATCCTTCCTGCCTTGCACACTGGGCTCCACCAGAGCTGGCTCAGCAGCTGCTCAGGCTGGGAAAGGGTGGAAAAATGTGACCCCTGGAGTGGCATGTGAAATGATAACCCTAAATGCTAAATCCCCTGCTCCCACCTCCTCTGCTGCCACAATCACAGCCCCTTACCACACTGCTCAGCAGAAAGCAAACCAAACCCCTGGCAGGTCAGCCTAAAGACTGTGTGAGCCCTGTGGGGTTTATCCATGGGAGCTCAGATACATGTGTCAGGAGATATGGGAGCAAAGCCAGGGATTTAAGTGGCATGCAGCAATGGAACACGGAAAAAAAAAAAAAAAAAAAAAAGCCTTTGCAGCTCCTATCAACAACTTTCATCTTCTGCAACTGTTTGAGGAAATAGCTGGCTTCAAAACAAATTAGAAGGGGTTTAGATGGCTGCATTTCAATTAATCTCAGGAGGAAATGGGAGGATGGGAGGAGTGGTGCCTTTCATTAGAATTTAGACCAAAAAAAAAAAAAAAAAAAAAAAATAAAAAAAAAAAAAAGCTGGGAACTTGGTCTTTTTTGAGGTTAA
>VZRH01003632.1:1384931-1435231 GCA_013397555.1 Urocynchramus pylzowi
GGAACTTTTAATAAAATTTAAGCCAAAAAAAAAAAAAAAAAAAGAAAATTAAAAAAAAAGAAAGCTGGGAACTTGGTCTATTTTGAGGTTAACAAAGACATAAATGAAATGTAAAGGTTGAGCCCATGAAGATCTGAGTGCTATCTACTGTGAAGTGGGCTTTACCTAGGGTTTTGTGCTAAGAGACTGCTGGCAGATGAGGAAAAAAAGCTGGTCCCTGCCACAAAAATTTATGGTGGAAGGAGGGATGGGAGTGCTTGTGATACTCAGTCAAAAATAAAGGTAATATAAATAAATAAACTGAAGCCAATGTACAGAAAGATATGAAAAGTGAGCTGCTAGAGGAAAAAAGAGGAGAATTAAATCACAGACATGGTGTTTATTTGTGCAGAGCAAAAGCCACATACCTCAGAAATGCAAATGATATTGCTTTAATTAGACAACTGAAATCAGGCACTGGAGGGGGAGCAGAGCTGCTCCTTTAAGATATGTTTTGGATCAATTGATCAAGCGATGGAAGCATCATGCTTTTATTTGCAGAGGGGATTGGACATCAGACTACAAAACAAATGAAAGACAAACTCTCCTTCAACTCACTACCCTTGCTGGAGAATTTATTGCCAATGTGGCAGCGTTTTAGAGCAGTAGGAAAATGTTATAATCCATGGGATTTGTCACAGTGGGAAACCTTTTTAAGTGATCTGGCTTTCCCCTTGTTTTTTAATTATTGGGTAGCGTATGAACTCTGCCATTTGTTGCTTTAAAACTTTCAGTGCAAATCTACTCAAATCTGAGAAGCAGGAGTGATAATAATTGGGTTCCACAGCAGAAGAAATGATATTGCTAAGAGACATGCCTCACAGAAAGAAACTTTTGGAGCTGGTGAGCACCAGCTGTCTCTCCACAGCTCTGCACAGTATCACAGAATCGCTGAATGGTTTGTGTTGAAAGGAACCTTAAAGATCATCTAAGAGGCGTTGGGTTGTTTGATTTCCCTTTAATTCCAAATCAAGAAAAATGAAAGAAAAACTAAAAATCAACTTGCAGGCACCTGTGGCAGTTATTTGAAGCCTCATCACCCTTTTGCTTCTATTGGTACTATCAGAAGTAGCAGTAAAAGTAGCTGTTCCCTGTTATATTTCAAGCATCAGACAGGAAACCTGAGAGGATGGCGTGTAGGACAAGGAAAGAGGATGGAAAGGATAACATTAATGAACCAAACTAAGGGGGGGGGAAAAAGGAGAGTAAAGCCAACCTGAGAAGGAAAAAAATGATGTGCAATAATCTGACTGTCCTGAAAATCAAGTGCAATGAATTTTTTGTCAGTGTGCACTCGTCAGACTGGTGCAACCTTCTGGAGGTAAATGATTCTCACACAAGTGAGGCGCACAAAGGCAAAGTACAGCTTTCTCACATATAAATCTGCACCAAATCACACAATTACAATGCACTAGAAACACCATCTAATCACCTACATAAAACAAGAAACTATTGCCTGAACTTTTGAAACTAGAAAAATGATTGAGTTAAAGGAGGGTTAGATTGGGAATAAAGTGTTTGTATTTTCATCTTTTATCTCTGAGCCATTAAGAACAGCTCCTTGGAGCTCTGTGTGCTTCTGCATAGCATTTCTGGTCCTTAAATTTCACAGACTTATCGAATGGTTTGAGTTGGAAGGGGCCCCAAATACCATTTATTTCCAATCCCCTGCCATGCACAGGGACACCTTCCAGGTTGGTCACATCTCCCCAAGGGAGTTTTTCTCCTGTTTCATTTTCTTCTCTTTTTCTCCCCAGCCACAAAGATCTGGAGCTCTCAAAGGGACTTGAAGTGTCTGTGCCCTGTGTGATGAGAGGCACTGCAAATTTAGGAAGAGGGGATCTATCTCATTGTAAAAGAGAGACTTAAGGAGGAGACTGAGTAAGGAGGTCTAGGAAGTGGGCCCCCCAAAATGACTCAGCCCACTTCTCCTCTAAGAGAATAATATTCCTGTGGATAAAGACATGTGGGATTTTCTTTTAAAAAGGTCAAATTCATGCAGTAGAGAGCAAGGCTGTGCTGAAGAGCAGGTGACAGCAAGCCTGTACCAGGGTGACATCATGGAGAGGCACCATTCAGCTAGCCAAGGTCTTGGACCCCCTTTAGGACAGCTGGACATGGAGAAAAGGGTCTGTCCCAATGCCTCAGTTCCCAGAGAGATGGAGCAGGGTTGCAAGGAATTGTGTCTTTGCTCAGATCCCTCTCCCTCCTCCTTCTTCTCCACCAGGTGCAACAGGGCAACTGGGGTAGAAATTGAGAAGAAATAGAAGAGAAAAACAGTACCAGGAGATCCAAAATTGCAGTGTTTTCAGCCTGATTATCATGCATGTCAAGGGACAATAAATACATGGAGGTTTCCAAAGTCCTCGTGAACTTTGTATTGGCAATGGGCTGAGTTGAACAGACATGTGTAAACACCTCAAAGCTGTGTAGAAGCTGCACATCCTGGTTATTCTCTAGGAAACAAAAACCACAAACTTTCCCAGGCAGTTCTAAATGCCCATAGCAATCTTTGGTGACAGACCTCAAAATACCTTTGTGAGGGTAAGCACTGTTGTTTACATGGAGAAAGCAGGGCACACAGGGACACAATGACTCCCTCAGGTCTCTGGAGAAATGTAGCCAGAAATGCGAATATGAAGTAGTTCTTGTCATTCCAGAGCTCTGCCTTCTGATTCTTGTCTCTCTGTATTAAGATCTGAGGTCAGGCATAACTTTATTATGCCAACATTTTTTTTCCTTCTTGGAGGAAACTCAGATGGAAATTATGGATTGGGGTCAGGAGCTTCAGCGCAGATGTAATTTCGACCTGTGTGTGAGAGGCACCGTTGTGAAACACTTCCCAGGCAATGTACATATTCTGTCCCTGGTATCAGTGCCCCCAAGTGAGGGACTGAATGATCAAGCAGCACTTTGGCATCATTCCATGACCACGTGGCTCAGCCACCTTCCTTCTGTCCCTACAGGCTGTGACTGGAATGGGAACAGAATCATCATAGAATCATCACAGAATCACAGACTGGTTTGAAAGAATGTTTAATGTCATCCAGTTCTCATCCCTTGCCATGGTCAGGGACACCTTCCACCAGACCAGGTTGTTCAGAGCCCCATCCAACTTGGCCTTCAACACTTCCAGGGATGGGGCAGCCACAGCTTCTCTTGGTGACCTGTGCCAGGGTCTCACCACCCTCACAGTAAAGAATTTCCTCCTAACATCTACTCCAAATCTGTCATCCTTCAGCTTAAATGATTTAATATGGGTTTCAAATAGGATTTCAAAGGCAGAAGGAAAAAGCAGTGCCTTCAGAGAGACCAGATGATTGAGGCTTTGAAATGCCATATCTTGCCTTCCTCAAAGGAAGTGGCGTATGGGCCTTGCTGATTTTGGCTTGCACTGTTTTGGCTTGTAAGGAGTTCCTGAAACAACATCATAATTCTTTGTGGGAAAAGGGCAATCATTCAAAATAAAGAAGTAGTTTTACAACATTTCTGTACCTTTCTCCAAGCCCTACTTACTAGCTGCCCACTTCAAACAGCCCCTTGGCAGAATTAGGTATTCCAGGAGTATCTCAGCTTTAATTTTAACCCAAATTTCCTTCTTTGACACAGATTTTCCTTGCCCTAGCTGTCTGTAGTTTGGACAGCAGTTTGTACCCTACCACCACCTTACAGTTCAGCTTTCATGTGCTTATGTCTACAAATTTTTGCCATTTCCTTGGAAAATCTTTGCTGTTCCACTTTCCAACCTCCTCCATCTCCAAGTAATTCTTGACAGCAAATGAAAGCAAATGGACTAATTTGTCACAATCTGCAGAATTCTGTTGCTTGTCCACCATGTACGGACAATTTGCACGGAACAAATTCCAGATTGAATGTGTCAAGGAGTGAAGTGAGTGAGCTGAGGATGCCTGGAATGTAAAACATACCATATTCCTGTAGATGTAGAATAGCAGCTTCAGTAGCTCTAGGAAAAAGTGCTTTGTTCTTTTCAGGGTAATGTGTAATTCTGGCTGGCATTTTCCTCCAGGTTTTTACTAAGATCAGTGTTTGCAGTTCCATTTATGTGATATTTTCCAGGTCAGATTTTTTATTCTGCCTCTCTGCACCAAATTTTTTTCATCTGTTTACTTGAGCTTAAAAAAAAAAAACCCTCAGCTCATATAGTATTCTGAAAAAGTCACCCAAGCCAAAGTGCTACTAAAAGAACCTGTGTTTTGTGGCTGTCTTGCTTAAGGTTATGCAGTTGCAGTCCTTAAATGCACTGAGACAAGTGGAGAATAGCTTCTTTTCAATGTGTGAGGGGCTTTTTTCAAAGGCAGGGTTTGCCTTTCAGGTGCTTGGCACTTCTCAGCATTGGAGCTTTGCAGATGCGGGCTCTGATTAAAAAGTTTCTTGTGTTCTGATGCATTATCACTTATTAGCTAATAGCACTGAGAAATATGGTATTTTCTTCATCTTATAATGTTTTGACTTGAAGAAGAGAAAAGAAAAATCAATTTATAGTCTCTCTTTCCCAGGGTAGATGATAAGAAGAGGAAGGATCCAGCAGCAGGGGTACAGCAACGCCTTTGAAAGCTCAGGAGTACAAAACCAATGAAACATGGTGATAAGGGCTCTCCAGAAAGTCAATCTCTTCCAGATCAATACAAAATCCAAGCAGGCATCACCAATGCAGAGCAGAGAAAGCGCCATAGCTGCTGCTAGAAAATTATACGGGTTTTTGTTTCCTAGGAAATCTCAATTCCATTAAAATCAATTTACAGCCTGGTTTATCTACTGGATGTGTGCACATTTTCCTTCCCTGCCAATACAATTGGCATCTCCTGGGACACTGCCTCCTATATGTTGTTTCCTCAGTTGTAAAACCCAGGCTGTTCCAAACAGGAGAGCCGTGATACAATGGATGGCAATTACACAGCACTGGAGGATAATCAGCAAGCAGGCTTTCTTCTGCAGGGCATTTAGTTATTGTTTGGTAGAAATCCTGTTTAGCATTCCACAGTATTTATTCAGGCCTAGCTTCCTCTCATCTCATCAATGACGTTTAAAGCAGAGCACCAGAAGCTTGAGCTTTATCTTGAACTGGAAAGATTCTATTTTGTTATAACTCGAGTCTCTTCTTGAAACACAGACCAAGCTGAGTTGTTTTTTGTTGGTTTTTTTTTTTAGGTTTGTTTGGGTTCTTTTGTTTTGTTTTGTTTTCACATCAGGAGCAAGAGAGGCTTTGGAAAGGAACAGAAACTGCTGTCAGTTTTCTCCAGTGACAGCTCCTCAATGGCCCAGCAATTCTGTATTTACTTTATTACAGAGTCATTAGTGGGCTGTAAATCTCACTGATGAGCCAGCAACCTTTCTGTGGGCAACTCACTTACCTTCAGAGCCCCATAAATTCTCAAAAATTAAGGCAGTCTCAAGGATGGTTGGGAAAATACCATTCATAACAGAGGCTTCCAGTTGTAATGAGCTGGATGTACGAATTGAGAGTTGGCTTATTAGATTTGCATCCTGAAACAAGCCAGGAAGGGCTGGAGATGTTTTAAGTGATGGGAGCCAAGGGGGGAATCTGAAGGAAATGGGAGCCTGGAGACATCCTGAAATGAGCATGAGGGAAGGGGTGTTGCCAGATGAAGGGACAGAAAACTGAGGGTGGGATAAAATGACAGTTTTTAATATGCAGAGAGCAAAGAGAAAAGGGTTTATTGTGGATGAAGCACAAACTACTGTACTCAGCAATGTAACAGCAAGGAAGACTTCTTTTAGCCACTTGAAAAGCACCTAAGACTAGGAGACAATAATGCTTTAAACCAAATATTTTGGGAGAGGATTCCAAGCCTTTATGAAGATGCCAGAATGTCACTTGTCAGGTCTGCCCTAGGTATGGCTGATTTCTGCCTTGGGTCAGGGGAAAGGATGGCCCTTTGGGTCACCTTCCACCCCTGTGAGCCCTTGCTCAGCTCCAGGTCACACCTCCAATTAGTTTGGCCATTCCAAGCTCCATCACAATTCACTGTAACTCTGCTTTCTTCCCTTTTCAAACAATTTTCCTCTGTTAAAAACACAGTCAATATTTCTGTGATATCAAAAGTACTGTGATGGAATAAACAATAATTTTATTCCCAAGATACTCATGCTGTTCACGTCTCACAACTGTAATTGCAGAAAAGCAGAAAAGAATGTTGATATCACTGCTTGCTTTTTTTGTCGTTGTTGCTGTTGGGGTTTTTTTAAATTAAATTGGAGCATTTCTCCTTACAAACACCTTACACAGATTGTTTTCAGTATGTTTCTGACATGGTTGGTACAATTTGGGCTTGTTTTCTTATCGCAGTCATATATTAAAGTCGAAACAAATACCATTTCCTTCAGGTCCTTCTAGCATCGTTACGCAACAGTGTCATCCACAATTTTAATGATGACATCTCATTTCAGGGGGGCATGAGCTGAATCCCAATGAATAAATTCATGAAGTTTAACCTCTCCATGACCCCATTTCCACTGTGGTTTTTTTCCCATCCCACCCCAGCTCATTAGCTGTCCTGACAAAAGCAGCTGAGATGGGATGTGAGTCTCATAGCCACACTTTAGACAAAAGGAAACAGTGGGAGGAAGGAGAAAGGTGGAGAGAAGCATCATGCTAGGTCTGGAAATAATCTGCTGTGTATTTGTAAGCAAGCTAATTTTTGCTCCATATGACACGGTTCCCAGCCAGAACGATGGATCTCAGACTGGAAACTACCCTGACATTATAATTATGTTCAACCCTCACTAATTTCTTTCTAATGTACTGTGAGTGGCACCCAGCTCATTGAGATGCAGACTCTGTTCCAAGGACATCCTGTGGCTATCGAAAAAACCCTCTGTCTCACACTCAATTTCAGCAGTGTTTCCACTGTCAACTGTCACCATTACCACAATGTTTAGGTTCCCTCTAAGATAAATCAGCCCATTTTGTCGCCCTCTTATTACTCTGCCAGCAGCCTTGAATCATTTCAATGCAGTGCCAGCTTGGTGCCCGAGTTGCTGTTGAGGTTGGTCTCTGAGCATCTACTTTCTTTGTGCATTTAGCCCTTAATACGACTACTTAGAAACCAAAAAAAACACATTTCTGAGAGCCTTTATCTCAGAACATCTGCTTATGAATCAAGAGAGTATATTTTAACCCACACTTTGCAAGTGGCCAGTGGGATTCATTGCCTTGTCCCAACCTCATGCAGCACTCAATCCACTGAGTGAAGATTTTTTTAGTGTTCTTATGGTTTTCTTACCATGTTGTTATCCATATCTTAAGCATTAAAACTAGCAGGTAGGAATTTCAGCGTTTCTAGGATTGGAATTTCCCCCTTGATTTATTTTTCCTTTCTAACAGAGTGGCAGGGTCAATTTTAGGGACAATTGATTAAATAACATGCTAAAAGCCTGTTTTTTCTATAGTTTGCTAGTACACTTCAGTAAATAGAGCTTCTGCAAAATTGCTTTGTATCTCAGGTACTAAATGTCTAATAACCTATCCCCATTTCAGTTTTCTGAAATACCTATCAACTACTTTTACTGAATCCAATTGACTCCAATCATAATTCCATCTACAACTTTCCATATACAATGAAAAGGAATGCAGCTGACTCCCAGAGTATCACCACTATTGGTAATGTCTTCAGCTTTGTTTAAATACCTCAATCTGGGGACAAACAGCAGCAATTTTCCCCCGTTGTTCTACACCAGGAAGAAGATGTTAGAGAAGCATGAGGGAAAACAGGAGCCTGTTGAATTTATAGTGAATTGTTACTGGATGAAATCTGTTTAGAGCAAACATATCCTGTTTACTGCAGGATTTTATGGGAAGCTCTCAAATTTGCATGCTGATTACATGAAATGTAGGAAGTCCCTCCCAGCCATACAATGGGAAAAGAGGATTGTTAAAATGTGAAGTCCTCTGGAGCGCTGAGTGATTTGCTCTGGGAGATGCAGCAAGGGACAGGGCTGTTTACAGCAGGAGAGCAATCCCCATGGCTGGGAATAAACCTGTCCAACCTGTGCAAAGGTTTCATTATATATGGGAAGTTTCTACATCTGTATTTCATAGATACAGTGTCACATAAAGATTATTCTTGTCTGAGATTTCTGGGCTGTTTGTCTTCAAGCCAGCACATCCTGAGTGTGATCAATAAACACAGAGGAGTGGCAGAGCACATTTATCTCCTGTTCACCCCACAGCAAGCACTTCACCTGGCACTCTACCTCAGGCAGCCTCAGATAGCAAAGCAGGGCAGTCAGGTTCCCTACCAGCCCTCTCAAACCCCTCTGAGGAGCCATGTGCCCAGAGGTTTCCCAGTAAGACCACAGCAGACACATTAGCAGGAAAAAAAAATGGCATCTTGGGAGAATTTTTTTTACTGGTAGGTTCCATATCTAGACCTTGATCATAAAACCATTGAATAGTTTAGGCTGGAAAAGATATCTAAGGCCACCAAGTCCAACATGTCCCAAGTTCCACATCCAGACATCTTTTAAATATCTCCAGGGGGACCCACTGCCCTGGGCAGTCTGATAAAATGCTTGATGACCCTTCCAATGAAGAATTTTTCCTTGGTGTCCAGTGATCCACACAAAGCAAATATTTCATTCAAAAATAAGTTGGAATCTGCCCCAATAGAAGGCAGTGGCTGTGTGGGTTGAGAGCTGGTTTGGTTACCTGGTTTGGCACCTTCTTACACAAAACATCACTCTTTCCTCCAATGGCAAAGGATTCTCTGAAGGTGATTGTGTAAAGAGCAAAAGGAGTTTTTCCTATTCACTGACACAAAATCATCTAAGAGTGAACCAGAGAGAACTGGTAAATGTGGCAATAAAGGGAATTAAACAGGAAAACCTAGGAGAAAGGAAGAGGGAGCGGAAAAGGTACCGGGAAGGGGAAAATGATGTATGGGTGTGGAGGTAGCCAACACACAGGAAGGATATGGAAGCAACAGTTAGCTCAGATGCTTAACTCCTAAATACACTGTTCCTTCCTGGTAAGATTGACATCAACAGGAGTAATGGCTAGGCTAAACAGCAGAACATAACCCTCATCTTAAAAAAAGGTAGTTAGAGGGGGGGAAAAAACAGAAACAATGAATGAGACACTAAAGAGTGTTTAAAATTTCTCTACAAAGCAAAAATGTTTCTCTTCATACCCTGTCTCCCCAGTAACCATTTACATTTATTCTGCCATTTATCAGCACCTTGAAGATGATCTCTTCTTCTGTACTGATCCAGAAACTTCTGTCCACACTCTGTTGTCATTTTAAGGGTGAAGTGCCTTTAATTCTGCTGCTAAGAAGGAACACTGATATATTTGGCCCCTGTACCAGTGTCATAGGTGATGTCCCTCAGGGACCAAGGAGCTTTACAGCTCATCTTCCAGAGGTGTCACTGTGTGAACTGTAAGCCAGTGTCAGGCACAAGTGACTGATACAACCAGTACTATCAAATCCAGATACCCAAATGTGTCCAGTTCCAAGCAACCAAAGAGGCAGAATACTGATAGAAAAATAGCAGATAATCATAAGTGTCCTTTTGTAGAGATTTAGAAGTGTTAAATGCTTTAAAGAGTGAGACCAGAGAAAGCAGCAACTCAGAAGAAGTCCTGAAGACCCCCATCAGTCAAAGGATTAAGTGGTGACTTAACAAAGTGGTGCTTTGACAAAGAACTAAACCCAAATAGCAAGTCTAAATTTAGGCACTGTGGAATGCTTTGCTGATCCCCTTTTTTCTGTTAAATTGACCTTATTGCCCACAGAGGCTGAGAAGTCAGCTTGTTACCAGTTACTGTTGTGCTCTGTTCTCCTGCTCGGTTTGCAGCTGCAAACAACAGACAACATTGAGCCCAGTGAAAGGAGATGCAATTCCCAAACCTCTCCTTGGAGCCATCAGCAGCATTCAGTAGACACAGGTTCAAAGGAATGTGAGAACAAGCCTCGTTCCCCAAGGATGTAGGTCAGTCTGAAGGGCTGCTGTAGGCACACAGGCACAATTTTCCCAGATAAATTATGGCTCACGGTGTCAGACATAGAGTCTAATTGAGTAAAATGCACCAATCCTCTTACTCAACAGGGCTTTGTTTTCAATTAGGACACAGTTCCCCTTGGCCTTGAATTTTTCAGGGATGATTTCCGGATGAGAAGGAGAAATGCTGGGGACTGAGAAGGCAAAGGGCAAAAGAAGCCCAAGGACACTCATTAATGCTGATCTCAGCTCTCAGCGTGGATGTGGCCACATCACTGTCCCTGCCTGTTAAGACATTACCAGATAATCTTAATTACAGCTTTTGCTACACAAAGCTGTCACAGTAAATGTTCACAAACTGCTCAGTAAATCTGAGAACATTTACATGTTTTATTTTAGAGTTAGAAAGGACCATGATGACCACCAAAGGTGCGCAGCTACATAACATGGGCCATCTGCTTTCACCCCATAATTTCTGCAGCAAGCCCTTTTCCTTAAAAGCAGGTTTATCTATAAAAGCAAACATTAGGAATGGAGAAACCTTCATAGATATTTAGGCAATCTTCAAAAATCAGAATTTTTCTTGTTCCTTTTGCAGTAAGGTAGAGACCAGACCTACTTTATGCCATTTGTTGACCTCATCTGCTCTTTTTTCTTTAACCCTGAGCTCTGTATTTCTGTTGTCTTTTTAGTTTCAGCCCTCTGCTCACACTAGGAGATCTTAGCTACTTTTTACTATTAGTAGCCAGCTGTAGAACGTAATATGTACAATTCTAGACATTATGGAAACTGGGAAATGAATTTGCAACTGCTTCCAGCATATTCCAGCAGCAGCAGCAGCAGCCTGAGCTGATGAGACTTGGTGAATAATGTCTCTTCCCTGACTTGCCTTAATAATGATCATAAAAAGAAAAGACACACAATTTTTCATGGGCACTGAATGACACATACATCCTATACCAATACAAAATGAAATAGTATTTCCACTAGTTGCAAGCAATTTTCTGCATCTTTCTCATTCTGGACGTTTTTCAATGTTCCATAACAAACAAATGACAGGAGAACATTGCAAATGTATCATATTAAATTACAAAAGTAATTGTGTGGCCTGATTGAAAAGGACAGTTATTGTTAGAATTAAGGGTTTCATTTCTTTGTAAGCATAAAAACCCAAACCCACAGCATGGATCCAGACACTGGGCTCTCACAATTTGTGCTACTGCTTCTGCATGTGGGATTTGTACCAGAACATCCACCAAAATCGCAATGGGAATGACAGTGTCTGAAATAAGACTTAGAAACATATTGATTCAACTCAGTGATGACAATGGTTGACTGTAGCAGCTTTACTCCTGACTGAAATAACATTATACTAGATAAATAGCAGCAGAATGGGAAATAGTTTTGGGGCATAGACTCATTCACCAGTATGTAGATAATACAAAAATTAATAGTATGGAACTTATTACTTAGTAAAACATTAAGATCTTTAGAACATAAAAAAGGATGAGGAAGATTTACATTTCTTCCCTCTGAAAACTCACATTTTGTATTTTGCTACTTTTCTGACAAGTCTGCCTAGTGCCAAGGGAACTGGATGCTGAAAACTCAGTTTGACCCTGGAAAGGTAAACAAATAAAGTCTGGCACGCAACATGCAAACAATTTTCCCCCTTTGTAAATATCCCATTATTTATGTTCCATCAGAGAGGGCAAGAGAGACAGAGAGGACTTATAGTGGCATGAAGGGATAGGACATGGGGGAATGGCTTCAAACTGAGATTATCCGGTTTAAATTTGATATTAAGAAGAAAATCTTGACTCTGGGGGTGGTGAGGCACTGGCACAGGCTGCCCAGAGAAGCTGTGGCTGTGTGGAAGAGCTCAAGGCCAGGCTAAATGGGACTTTGAGCAGCCTGGTCTAGTGGAAGGTGTCCCAAATCATGGCAGGGGGTTGGAATGAGATGATCTTTAAGGTCCCTTCTCAAACCATTCCATGACATGATGCTTTCCTCTCAGAGGAAACTCTTTGGAAACACCATTATGGAGAAAGATGTTTGTGGCACTAAACTGTGGTCAAAGCCAAGAGAGGGGTGACAATACGAGCTAGGGAACTTGCAGCTGCCTCATACTCGGGGATCTGTTTGTGTTTCTTTGGGGATAGCTGGGACCTGGTCAACACATTTGGAAGAAGAAGGTTGCTGGGGGGAAACCTCTAGTTTTTGGGAGCATTCTTCTGTTGGGAGTGGGCAAACTGGAGCTTGGAGAGGAGGGGATGAATTATTCAATGACAGAGTTTTGCTGCAGGAAGAAGTGAATTGTAAATACACTTACACGTGTATTTTCTGTGATGTTTCCTTTTTCCTTTTTGGTGTGGCAATTGGGAGATGGTTTTAACCTTGAATTTTTATTTCAGGACATAAACATTTAATGACAGAGAAATATTATCTCACTAATTTATGCTTTTGGGAAATGGTACACAATTCTGTGAATATTAAACAAGAGTTTATATATAGCATTTAGGGAAAGATATACACAGTATGTTGAGCCAAAATTGTGTCAAAAATATTCCAGTGAACATATGTCACACATTTATGCATTTGTAGGATATTTTATACTGACAGGTCAGCAGCTGCATTACTTTGTTCCAGGGATCTCTGCCCAAGTGCTTTGTTTCACTCCTAAATTTAGTGGCACTGAAAATTTGTCCTGGTAATAATAAATTTTCTAATTCAGATTGATTTCCTTAGAAAAGGAGGGGATAAAGTCAAGGAAATTCTCTACAGCTACATTACATTAATTCCTCTCATTGGGAAAGAAGAGTCAGTGAAATCAAAAATTAGAAGTGTATGCAAGAATTTGTAACCATATACCTATTATAACTCAGTCTTGGTGACTGAACAACCTTGAGTTTAAAGTATTTTCTCATAAACAGACCTTGTAAAGTTAATATCATTTCACCTAAAATATAAAAATACTGCATGCACTAATCCAGATGAGAATATATTAATATGGTGACAAGTTCCAGCCTTAAAATCCTTTAGTTTCATATTTTGGGGGTTGATAAGGATGGTTTTCACCTGCCGTGTGACCCTTTCTGTACCTGTACTCCATAAAAATAATTCTAGCATAGCTGGGTCTACACAGCCATGCTGTCAAAAACTCCTGATTGTATTTGTAGTTAATTTTTTCCATCTACACTCTTCCCAGAGCAGCCTGCAGTGTCTTGTAGGTGGAAGTGGGATTGAATTAAAATGAGATCTGTATACAGTGAGAGTGTAACTCCATCTAGGCTGGGCTCTTCAGCTGGTGTAAATCCCAGGCCACAGCTTTGCATGTCTGTAATGGATACAGATTTGATGGTAGAGGTTTATACAGCAACCCTGGCTTAATTGGGGTCAGTAGTGACAGCTCTAGCACAACTCTTTAATTACAAATGGGGACTCATCATGGTTGGTAGCACTTCCTGTGGATTTTTGCAGTGAGCAGCCAGGGCACAGCCAGAAATTTTGGCTGTGTGATGCTTAGCAGTGCCCTGGCCAGCAAGCCTTACAATCAAGGCAGAGCTAGTTTCCAGGTGGCCCAAAGGCTGAAAAAGCAGTGGGTTATGAAGAGGTGCTGTCTGTCCTTCTGGTGAGATCTGGACTGCTGCACAGAGCAGGTGCAGATGGTAGATTTTGGGTGCAGAGAGCAGTTTTTTGGGTGCAGACAGAATGATGCAGTGCTGGGGTTTGCAATGAGGATACAACAGTGTGTTTTCTCCTGCTCTGGAAGATGTCCCCTTGCTTTTCCTCCAGCCAGATCATTCATCTAAAAATACCCAGTGACATTGTCAACCCCCCCTTCTCCAAAACCTGGGTAGACATATGGCTCACACTTGTCATTTGCACAAATTAGGCTGGCTCCTTCCCAGTAAGTCATATTTATCCCTCAGTGCATTATTTCTGTTTATAATGATCCTTTCACTAGTTTTCACTTCGTTCCTATGAACAGTTTTGACATTTTAAAAGGGAAGGAATATTGGTTTTCATATTGTGCTGTTTTTTACCCTATCCCTTCTCACCATCTCTTGTCCAACATACAGAGCTCTAGTCCTTGTCCATGACAGGGATATTGGACCCAGATGATCTTTAAGGTCCCTTCCAACCCAAACCATTCTGTGATTCTTTGATTCTCTTCTGGCATAAAGTTTTTTGATACCACTGCTTATCCTCTTGTCAGATCCCTTTCCCTAGTCACCCACAGAAGATTTCAGATTCTCTGCTGTGACCTTCACAGTGGCACACAGAGCAGTTTCGGTCAGTTGTGGACACCTGCTTGCTCAGTTCTCTCCTTCCTGATGGACCACCTCTCCATGGAAAGCCTGGAAAAGGAGGTCAGTGGCATAGAGGGGAGAAGGCATCAGAGATTTCCACTCAGAGAAGGTCTTCTCTGGTGATCTGTAAACACTGGGGAAATGAGACAAGCTGGGGACAGGAAGAATAGCCCAAAACTCTATAGGAATGCCCATTGACAGAGGTAAGAGGCTTCACTTTCTGTGTCCCTCCTGTTTTAGTGTGAGTTCAAGCGGATTTACTCAAACAGAAATGCTCTGGACTTCTGTGCTGCTCCCTGCTTCCCAATTTGGATGTTCTCACTGGAATGGAGACCACATGCCATCATCCTAAAAGCCAGGAAGGAATAAATCAGGATGATGATGGCAATGTTTGCACATACCAGCTGATTTAATGCTATCTTGTTTCCTTCTAACTTGCATTTTATTCCAAGTTTTTTTAGTGTGAAGAGAATATTAAACTGTTCCAGAATCGTCCAAAATGGAAATCGTGACAGATGGCAATAAAAAAAAAATATCCATAATGGGTCCCATTTTGTTTTATACTCTTAGGGCAAGGTTATTGCTACAGTTATGGTCTTAAACTCTGTTTTATTTTTATAGCTATGATAGTAGTTAACGTTGCTTTTGCCTAGCCAGCTGCCTCTACTGAATAAAAAGTCTCTAACAGCTTTGTGTAGCCAACTGGGGGAGCAAACAGTGTGGGAACTGCTCCAAAGTGCTGGTTTAAAATCCAAAAGGGAAATAAACGGGAGCTCTCACAATACCAGGGAAAAGCACCTGCAGGAAAAGTGGCAAAGAGAAGGAAACCCAGCTTGAAAAAGCAGATTGAGCCAATGGATTTATGCCTCAGCACTAGAAGGGCAAGTGAGGGGGAGAGCAGCAGTGGGGCCTGGGGGGAAGCAGCACCAGAATGTCAAAAAAGTCTGTGGAACAAAGGGATTTGGAAGCTTTATCAGAATATTCACTCTTTAAATAAAACTATTATTTTTGATTGAAAAGCAGCTTTGCTATATTTATCAGTAATATCAATGGTGTTTATACATTCAGACTGAACAATTTCTCCCAGGTTGAATTATCTGTCCTGTTTTTCAGTTACATTGTGAGTTTTTCCATTCATTGAGAAAATGGTTTTAAAATGCAGATACAATATTTGGGTCAGAATAAATTACACATTCTTAAATATTTTTAATTTAAGTGAAACTACCCAGTGTTGTATTTACAAATGTTTTCTGGAGTTATTTCTTAGCTCAGATTTTAACTTCTTTTCAGCAACTCCTAATCACCAAACTGTGAGCAGAATTATCTTTCTGAGACAGGTAGTGACCCCATAAACTAACAATATGTTTTTGAGAACACACTCATGTTCAAACATCCAACAGTTATAGTGGCAATTGCTTTGCTTTCCTGTAGCTGTGGGAAATTAAATCAAATTTCAGCTTGTTGCCTCTAAAAACTTTGAGCTGTTTCCATCTGCAGTTTAATAAAATGCTTAGTACCTGTCTGATACAAGCCATGTGTGATTATACAGAAAATAAAACACTAAAAGTAATGAAATAGCTAATTCTAAGTGCAAATCTCAACATGCAGAAGATGGGAAAGCAGAACTATCATCCCACCCATATCACTTTTTATACTATCTCAGAATAAATGAACATATGGTGAATAAGGATGTGACTCTTCACCTAACTCTAGAACTGAGAACATTAAAAAAAATAAACATTTAAGCCAAGTCAGCTATCTGGGCTCTTTGTCACCAGTGTCCCAGCTTTCTCTGGGATCATGGACACAGGTAAGCACCTTGAATGTAGCATTTATGGGCATATTTTATACACTCCGTTGGCCTCTAGAGGTGTCTGCCTCTTTCACTTGATTACAAATAAATCTCACAGAAGTGTCTATAGCTGCACATCCTGATTTTGGGTGGCTGAAGATGGTTTTCAGACATATGTGGGCACAGAACCCTGAAATGCACCCCACTTCAGTAACTGCTCTCAGAAAGTAGGTCATCCATAGATGTGACTGGCTCTAATATACCCACAAATACTCATCCAATCCGGAATAGTCTGCAGAAAATGGGGTTTCATTTCAATGTGTTGCTGCACACAGTTCATTCACTCCCATTTCTCTCCTGTTGGGAAATGCAAGAGTCTGAAACAACTCAGATATTTTCATGGAACAGCACATTTCTGTCGCTCATTAGCACTTCAGCTGTCATATTTTGTCACAAAAATCTGTACTCATGCTACTACATGTAGCATATGTTGCACAGCTCTGAGTAACCACATTTCAATAATATATTTACTATGGGAAATAAAGGAAATCCTCTTTCAGATCTGTGATCAATCATAAAATCCACAGTTTGAAGTGTTACGCAAGCAGGATGCAAGTGGGGTATATTTGCTGGAGAATCTAAGTTAAATTTATAAGATTAATGAACAATCTTTTAGTTGATTAGCTATTCAAAACACAATCAAGATTATCCCAAGTGTGTCTGAATAGTATAATGTCTGGAATTCAAAGCATGACTAGGGAATACCTTGAATCGGAGAGATTTTTGTCAACTACACCTTGAGTAATTTTGTTATTTAAGGGGTTTTTCTGATAAGTAGCTGTAATTATTTAAAGTACTGCATGTCTGTCTCTATTTCTTGAAGTACTTCATGGCTGAACAGTGGTGATATTATGTGATATTAAATGAAGGAATTCAGAGATGAAGAGGATCATCCTGTATTTTGAGGTTTCCACATATACATATCACAGAATCAGAGCATTCCTCTGCGTGACCCAACATGGAGATTTTATTTAAAATTGCTATATAGAAATGTTAAAAATGTGACCATTTGATCTCTGTCTGGTGGTCTAGCACTGTATTATGATAGATTAAATCTTTAAAAAAAAAAAAAAAAGAAAGAAAAAAAAAGAAGAAAAAAAGAGAAGTGATTTTGGTTTCCCAGCAGTCATGAATTAGAGATAAAACAGACTTGAAAGAAAGCTCTGACTTTGGGAATGTGATGGGATATTACTTTCCTGTGGCTTCTTTTCCTGCTGTTGCTACTCACTGATATTTGAAGGTGAAAGATGCATGTCCCAGAGGGTTGCATGAGTTCTGTACCTCGAGGCTCAGTGTTTTTGCAGGCTGTGACTCTTTTCTAGCTCTTGCTAAAGCTGTGCTCTGCATTTGGCCTGGCTGCCAGAGCCATTTGTGTGTTATATTTATAACAGGATCTGCTGCACTGTGGAGCACGCTTTGCATACAACAGGCATTCTCAACCAAATCAATAAACCCTCAGCCCTTTAAAAGCCAACATTCCCCTTAGTCTGCATTTGTCCCTTGAAAAAGATCTTGGGCCATGGCCAGGGCTTGCAGATCCTGCTGTATTACAAGCAGTAAATAATAACTATTTCAAAGAGAACACCAAGACCAAGCCCAGGCTGCTCAGTTATCCTCGTGCTGCCGCTTCCCTGCCTCTCACCAAACAAACCACGAGAACCAGGAGGAACTGAAAGGGGGAAACATTAAAAACCACAGGCTTAATACACAGGTCTGAGCACTGCTCCTGTGGCTTTTGTCTTCCTCTGAACCCTTCCCCCTTCACTCTGCCGTACAAAGCAAACAGCGGTGACATTCGGCAGACACTTCAACGGCAGAGCAGACTGCAGCTGCAGATATTTAGTAGACAATTTGTATTCCTAGGCATCAGCTAAAAAAGAAGGGGTGCTCAGTGCCATTCAAACAAAACCGTGTAGCAGATTTCACGTCTCTAAAACTGATATGCTTTTATGCCTCTCCTGGAGTTATTTCCCTCAGCAGTGTGCTTCCTGAAATTAAACAATATTATGTTTTCCATATTTTGATTTTTTTGTCAGGCACTTGTTTATTTTCAGTGTCATGGGTACCACATTAACAGACTTCTTCTTCCCATTGCCTTGATTGTTTAGATCCACCACAATGGAAAGAGCATTTCACATTCAAGGCAGGGCAGCAGCAGCAAGCACAGCAGGTAACATTGAAGAATTCTGTGTATTTAGTCAGATTTTACTGATTACCAGTGGGGTAGTAAAAGCCAAACTACAGCTCTAGTAATTTTCAGAAGTTGAGCTTGATTTAGACTTGCTGCAAACATTAGCAATTGTATTTTGTTCAGAAGGGTGGGGTTTTGGACAAAAATGCATTGTTGATGAAAATATGACCAGTTCTAAGGAGCTAGAAATTGTTTTTCAGCAAGACTGGAAGTGCAATTTCTTGCTGGCTCGGGAGCTGTGTTAAGCTGTATGTGCTTCTCCAAACATACCCTTTAAACTCCGTTGGTTCAGCCCCCCAGTAGGTGAGATAAGCAGGTAATTACCCCTGAGAGCCAGGTGAGGTGCTGGCTGCCTGTGCACAGCTCCGTGTTCCACAGACTCCCAGAGCTACCAGTGGATTTTACATGCAGGGTCTTCAAAGGGGGGATTTTTCCTGTGCAGGCTGCAAAAGGGCACAGATCCAAAACCCCACATTCACAGATCCTTTTGGGACTGCTACCAAGCTCCAGCTCTAGCAAAAACTCACCAACATCCATGCAGGGCAGTAATGTTGCACTGGGATTCAGTATCTTGTCCTGTCAAGGACTTGGTGGCCTTTATGTGAAGGGAAAGGAGTGATTCTGTCAATCCAAAGTGGTGTCTTTTTTTAATGCAGCAGCATTAAAAAGTATCATGAAATTCTGGGAACTGTTGGAATGAGAAAATGCCATGGAAGGAATCCATTTTCTCGTTCTTCTACTTTATGTGTTGTGCTAGCACAAACCCTGGTGTGCAAAACAAGACGTGCCTACTCAAAAATCTTTCACTGAATGGTTGATATCTGTCTAACAAAAGGGAAGAAAAACAAAAGATGTAAAACTTCTATTTCTGAATATGATTTTTGCATCCAGCAAGGAAATGTTGTGAATTAGCAGCCAAAACAGCCCTGGAAGAACACACCTGCAACAAGTGGCTGAGTGCCTGCTGGCAAGCCAGTGTTCCAAACATTCCAAAGGCTGACTGCAGTCAAGGGACTCCTTATCTGGAGGATGAGCATGGGAAAGGGAAGAAACTTTATTCACGGAATGCATTATTTGCCGTGAGTTATTTTCTCAGGACTGTTTCTGACACGGAAATCAATTGTCCTGTGAAATAAACTCCCACCAGAGCATCACTGCTTGACACACTCAGAGTTAGTCAAGAAAGAGAATACGCTTGGTTGCAAGTAGTAATGAACCACTTTGTTAATTAGCTGGCTTGAGCTGCTTGAGTTCTGAGCTCTGAGCACCAGATTTTGTTTTCAGTGTTCCTCTGGCAGGCATGGATAAAAAGGCTGATTTTGGACAGAAAAGTGTGCATACACAGGAGGACAAGTGAGAATGACTTTGATGCACTATCTCTATTTGTTGGTCCTTGCTGGCCATTAAAATAAATGTCACATTTCTCTGCGCCTCCACATCGATTGTGAACAAATTATTTCTCCTCTACCGTCTTCCTTAAGAGACAGAATGATCTTTTTCTCCATCTACTGAGGACAAGAATACTTTATGAACCTTAAAAAAATCACTGCTGCTCGAGCAGCTATTGCTCCTGGGTGGACCCTGCCTATGGCAGCCTCTCTGTGGGCACCACTGCAACATGACCTTCCTGACTTTCTGCTCCATCTCCTCTCCAATCATTTTGTTGTGACCACTCAGTCCCAGAGAGAAATGTGTATTTTTTTCCAAACTTTGGGAAAATGTTGATCACCTCCTTCAGGCTGCTTTCTACCAGAAATGCATCAGTGTGGGTAAGCATCCTGTTGGCTCCTGCTGCTATGAAGGGTGAAGTCTCCTGCTGAATTATTGTGCTTTTTTTGGTACAGAAAGCAGAGAACACACGACTACCAATGATTTCAGAGGAGGTTTTCACATGAAAACCTGTGTATTTTCCAGGCATTCAACCAAGTTGTTTTCAGCCATCCTTAACCAGGGTACTTTCATGCCCTATCAACTTCTGGGATTCCCCCAGAACAATGCAATCTGTTTGAAGCAGTAGCCAAAGTCTAAAATGTGCTTTAAACTGTAGAAGTCCTCCCCTTGCAGAGGTGATGGCGACAAGGGGAGAACACAAGGCACTCCAGCAGCCATCCTGGAATTTGCAAGGAAGGAGGAGAGCCAGGCTCTGCCTCTGAGCAGGGCCAATTCCCATCACCATTTAATCAAAGCAGCTTACTCCCCTAAGCAGGTACTTTATCCAGGGAAGAGCTGTTGCTTTGATTTATACGGCAACTGGAAGCTGATATTAATTTCCAGCAGCTTTCTTGTGTGCCTCAAAGTTTCAAAGTGAAGAAATATTTGCATATATATTAGGGAGGATACAGCAATGGTTCTTTTATGAGTACATCCTTGCATTTTATTGCATATTGCAGGTGATCATTTTGAAAGGGAAAAATGAGTTTGCTGCCACTTTTGTTATGATATCTCCCAGAATACATTACAGATCCTAATTGACAGCATTATATCAAAATGCCCACAGACTTGGGTTGTTTTATGGGCCCATAAAACCAAATCATTATTCTCTGCTGGTGAATTTAAGAAAATTTTATTTGTATCTGATAAAGTGGTTTACAGCTACATCTTGGAAAGGCAAACAAAGGATTGACAGTGTTCAGAGGAAAGAAAATTTATTAGAAAATGAAGATTTTACTTGGATTCTGCGCGCTATCTTATTTTTCTTCTTCTTTTATTTCCCCAAGTTTGATGAATGCCTATAGTAGTTAAGGAATTTTAGAAACATCATTAGCATGAAGAAAAGAACAGAATCACTCATGCTTTGGTTCTTGATTGTTCTATTAAACCATGCAGCAGTAGAATTCATATTGAAAACTTGAGGAGCTATTTTTAACAGCTAAGATTCTTTATGGACTATATACATCATTTTAAAAGATGAGATTTCATGTGGTACAGTCCTAAATTTGACTCTGAGGGTCATTGCTGTGGTGAATTCTTGTGTTTTGGTAATTTATTTTCCATTTCTTGCCAAAAAAATCCTCTCTAAAAAGTTAAAATAGAAAATGCTATAGAGATACAACTACAACTCCCCCTTCTACCTCAAGCTGGCTCCTAAAAGCTTTTTTCCCCTGCTTTTCCCAATATGAGCATAGTTTTCTTTTTCTCAGCACACCACAGTAATGGAATTTTGCCTGTGCCCTGCTAACAACAAACACATTTAAACATGACAGATCGCTGTATTTTAGCAAAGCTCTGTCTGTGCTCCAAATCCATACACGCCAATTTTGCACAGCAAAAAGTCTGCACTTTTTCCAGCTGTTGAGAGCACTTAAACCCATTGGTCTGAGGAAATGCTTTGCTTGTTATTTGATTTATCCTTGCAATTTTGCGAGTACATTGAATTTTCAAATTTAGCATGCATGCCCACAAATACTCTCAAAACTACATGTTAATATATTTAATGTAATGGTCCAAACCTCTCTCAGCCCTTTAAAATTAATACTGAAGAAGGAACATCAATCATTAACAAATGTTTTTAGGAAAATCAACCTTAACAAGTCAGAGTCTGTGCTGGAACTGGAATGCCAACAACAAAGAAAATAACAGAGTAGGTCCGGTTTCCACCACACCATCAGACATTGCTCTGTAGTTGCAGCTTGCATTTTCTACTCCTACCATGGCAGGATGAGACAAAATATGGAGAAGGCCTCTCCTTATTTTGAGATGGAGATAACCATGGAGCAGCCAATGTTGGGACAAGAAGGGAAAGGTGATGGCTGACCCGTAAGTAAGTGGGACACGGGAATTCTCCTTGGAGTCTTGGCTGCTGCAGAGACGAGCGGCCAGGGCTGACGGCTCAGCTCAGCAGCTGCCATTGAAAGCTCCAAAAGCTGCACCATTCTGCTCAGAAATCCAGGAGAAGGGAGCTGCTAATGCAGGGGTTTCATGGAGAGCAGAAGCCACTGTCCATCTCCTGGGCTTCGTCCCTCGGTGCTCACAAGGAGCGTGACAGTGCATCTTGCTCTGGAATAGAAGAGCTTCTCTCCTCCTGGTCATCCATGCAGCTGCATCCCACGAGGCTGAGTCATCCCATCCTTTTTCTTGGGAATTTCACATTACATAAGGCACTGAAGATGCATGTATATCATGTTGGGTAAGGCTGTGTGTGCTGAAACGTGAGCGGTGGAGCTGGAAAACATCACCAAAAGTTATAAAACACCACACTTCTGAGACCTTTACAAAAGACTTTTGTCTCATGTTTCAGCTATTTCCCACAAAAATAAAACTTTTTTCTTTCCTCCCCTGGAGAGGGAAAATTATTTCTGAGAAAATATTTCTTTCTTACTAATTGTCATCAAATGTTTCCCTGGGCTAAATATTTGTAAAAATCTGTACTCCTCTCCAAAAAGGAGCTCATTTTACTGTGTACCAGTAAATAAAAGCAAAGTCACTTTATCTGGATTAAGTGTCTCCTTTGAAATCTCAGAAGTCTTGCATCAAAGTGTCAGGATTTAAAAAAAAACCAGAAAGCTGAAGTTTAGACCTATTTTCACTTGTATTCATGAATCGATTCATATTAATTATTATTACTACTATTTCTTCCTGAGTGGAAATTGCTACATTTCTGTTCAGAGCCAAATGAAAACTAGGTTTAGATTAAAAGCTGGAATTGTCCTAGTCAAAATGAGCTAACAAATTAAATATTTCATCTGTTTTAAAGATGAAGAGGAGTCTAATACTGATGCTGAACTCATTAAATCCAGTCCTTGTGTTACCAGGAAAGTCCCCACAAGTTCTCTAAATAATACCTGACCTTACAAAGAAAGCTAAACTAGGTTATTTTTATTCACAGCATGTCAATCAAATTTAATGGTATTCCACAATTTTAATGGCATTGTTAATTATGTTGAAACCCCTCATAGGTTTTCTGCTGTTACATAAAATGCTGTATATGAATATATACTGTGGAAATTTCAGGCTAATATCCTATCCCACAAGTTTTATGCTGGTTATTGTTGCTGGGATAAAAGCCCTGAAATGTTCCATAAGTCACTTCTTATAAGAAGCTGCTGGATACAAAGCAGCTAGAAAATAATAGCTTGGTTTTGGCAGGCCTTAAATTTAACAAATAAGTCCTTAAACTTGAGTCAGGGACTCAGGGAATGCTGTATTTCTCTGTCTCTGTTTTCAAAGGAGAACTTGGGTCACTCAGAAGTCCTTTCTAATCCTTTCAAGGCAGAATAATTAATAGTTCAAGGGCATAAAAACGTTCAGTTGTTTGCAGTTGCTTGCTGCTAGAGCAGCTTTAGTTTCTGTCAGCATTTCTGTTAGCTATTCTTTAAGCTGGAGGCTTGTAATTTTAGATAACACCCGCTCTGGCCTGAAACTCAGGGATATATGTATATTAATCAGGGAACTTCAGATACATGTCTGCTTCTTTGCCACAGAGCTAGAGTTATGACCCCTTAGTTCCACTAAAGGAAAAGCTGGCCATCTTAAGGGAAAAATGTATGTATAGCTCTGGAGAAAGCAGAAAGCGATTTGCAAAAAGAGAACAATGAGAGACCTCATGAAAATCTATAAAACATCAGATTTATTTCTTGAGGCCAAAACAATCTGCAGCTTTTTTTTTTTTTTGTTCTTTCCCTTCCATAGAGGAGATATAGGAAAAACTGCTCTCAGTGATCAGAAACTCGGTGTCTTGTGAACTTGGGATTTCTTTTCTCCCTACATTCAAGTGCAGCGCTTTGGGGAGTTCAGGCAGTTCTGGCTTGGAGGCAGTGGGGTGGCCTCAGAAGAAGTTGCCTGACAAAAGCGGGGTGAACCACTGAAAGAAACTGAAGGAGGGCAGGCACAGATCAGCCCTTAAGAAGGAGTTCCTCCCTGTGAGGGTGGTGAGGCCCTGGCACAGGTTGGCCGCCCCAACCCTGGAAGCGTTCAAGGTCAGGCTGGATGGGGCTTGGAGCAACCTGGTCTAGTGGGAAGTGTCCCTGCCCATGGCAGGGGCTTGCAATGAAGTGATCTTTAAGGTCTCTTCCTAAGCTCTTCTATGGCTCTGTTGTACTTATTCTTTCAACATTATGGTACATAAGATAAAAAATTATTTCAGAACAGCCCAGAAAAGAAACACAAATTATTACTGTAATAGTTTTGTAGTCTTTCTCTGTAAAACCTTTCTACCAGCTCTGTTAAATGCCATTTATCATTTTGCTTTCATATCCCAGACATACAGGTAGATAAAAGCAACTTTCTGAACACAGGGTGACAGCAGTCAGTCTTTAATTAATAAAACAGTGAAATTAACACTCAGATATTCAACTATTTCTAACTTTCACACAGCTCATCTACAGGACATATGTTTTATTGCTGTTAAAAAGAATTCTGGATCCTCATTGATCATAACTGAGTGTGGCTACAGATTCCAGTTGTTTTCAATATATCTCAGGTCTATCACTCCCAGTGTTGTTTCCTTTTGGATATATGAACCTGCCATCTCTTTTTCTTTTCTTGTTGAAACCAGCTTTATGATAAATGAACTCTCCCAAACCAGCACATTAAAATTGTGAGAAATTATTGGACACAATTCCCATGACAGACCAGAAGTAGTTTGAGAGAAGGTCCAGATGGAGAGTGTTTTTGAAAGAGGAAAGATTAATTACTGTTAAGGCACATAGGACAGCCAAAGAATAGGGAAAGAACAGAAACGTGAAGAAAGAGACACATACACAGACTATAAAGAAAGAAAAAAAAAGAAAAAGAAAAAGAAAAATGCTTACCTTATTAAATCTGCCCCAAACTAATCTTGTTTGCAAAAAAACTTTGGGTAATTAAAATTCCCTTTAGATAATTAAAATTCCACTTTTCTAGCATGTGAAGAAAAGCAAAGCTGTCTCTGTTTTTGCCTGGTATCCTGTTAGCCCTACCTTTTCCTATGTTTGCTCCTTGTAGCATGTCAAATGCCTGCCACTGAAAGCACTGTCATTTCTATGGGAGAGGCAGCGTACCATGACTAAGGTTATAAACTGCTGAGCAAACAGAAAAGGCATAAAATGGATAAGAGGAGGGGAGAAAAAAGAGAGAACCTGCTGTTAAATAATCCTTTGAGCACAGTTCTGAACAACTTGACAAGATTAATAAGCTTTCCTCATCATAATCCCTCATAAAATGGGATGTGTAGGAACTGGGAACATCCATTTGTCCTGTCTTAAGCAAAGGACAGAGGCAGGTGATGAGGAGGAACTGATTTTGCATCTGCTGACTGAGAAATATGTGGGCCTATACTCAAGCAGCTTTGAGGAAAGACTTAATTTCCTACCTTGGAAATGTAGGCTCTGTCACCAAAAAAACCCAGTGAGGACAAACACTTCCATTCCAAAGGATCCTGTCATTTTAGTTCTTTCTGCCATTGTTTTGTGTGTCTCTAAATTTCTAAAAGAGTTTACCAGGAACCTGAACATATTTAGCAAAGTTTTATATTAAGTTTCATTCTCAACCTCTCTTTTTTCTTTGAAGAGATACATTTGAAGGCACAAATGCATTTCTAGGATATAAACTCGGTCTACATTTCACAATCAAATTATGTTTTCCAAGATGCCAGGTGAAAGCACTTGTACTTGCAGCCACCCACTGATTAGCAAGAGCATCCCTATAGTGGAATATTGAACCCTGCAAGAATGTAGGGCACAGGCACTCAAATCTTACTGGAAGCATGGAGGAACCCTTTTCTCACTGAATTGCAGGACAATTGTCATTTCTATAATGGACAAAATTTTCTGTGGGGAAATTGAAACCATTGTAGATGCTCAAGGACAAACAGCTTATACTGACTTTATTTTTACCCCCACTCCCCCTTGAAAGCAGGGTTCCCTCTGAGCCCTCACATTGAGAATTAAGCCCTGGAAAGATCTCAGCTTACGGGTGAGACGGCTCCTGTGATCGACAGTAACAGAAAACCTGCTTTAAAAGACCAGCACAGGAAGCTACTGTGCTGTTCTCTGAGTCACCTACAGAGCTGCAAAGCAAGCCATAAATCTGCTAACGGGTCCAGCACAGATCCAGCTTTCTTAGCAAGAGTGTGCACAGCCATATAACACGAGGGGCAAGCACACACATCTCTCCTTTCACCACCTGAAGCCCTGATAGCTGTTCCGCTTATAAAGCCCCTGCTGTTGTGGTGGATTTGAAGCTGCAACAAGTGCTGAGGACTCACTGTGGAAATACTTGTCTGCTCATGACCTTACAGCTTTCAATATTATAGCAAGTAGGAATGGCATCATTTGAAAAAAATCTCAAACCTGCTATTTGATAGCTGAAGAATGTGCCCTGTAATTGCCTCAGGATTTGGGGGAGACTTGACAACCATTGTACCCATTACCCATTACCCATTACCAGAGCAGGAATGAGATGCACAACCTCTTCTCCTTACCCCACAAAAACGGAGAGGTAGAGGCTGAGAAGGCTGACAAGCTGGAGACTGGTGTCTTTGGTCCACTGGTGGTTTTAGTCCACTACAGAAAGCCAGAGCTTGTCGTGCATTGCGGCTAACAGCAGCTTTAATCAGAAATGCATTTGGAAGGTTCCGAGTGACGGAAGCTTCCAGGTCATAGAAACAGCTATTTATGTTTAAGACTGCTGTTAGGCATGTGATTATCTTCTGAAGTTTACAGATTTTCAGTTCTTGACACCTAATTCTTTGCAAGTTTGCTGCTGCTGCTGTGTGAAACCAGCTCTTTAAGTGTGTCTGCTCTGCCAGGCACTTCTGGGACATGTGCAGGACCACCTCTGATCCTTGACGGACACTCTCCATCTTCTCTGATGAACTAGAACAGCATTTTCTTCAGATAAGGAAATGCTGAAATAAGAATCTAGACTCTTATTTTGAGTTCATGGAAAAACTCAAGTCTGATAAATTTGAGTAATTAAAGCTGTAGAGAATCATAGAATGGTTTGGGTTGGAAGGAACCTTAAGACCATCTCGTTTCAACCCCCTGCCACGTGCAGGAACACCTTCCACAAGAGCAGACTGCTCAAAGCCCCACCCAGCCTGGCTTTGAACAGGCAGCTTGATTCATGTAGTGCAGCAAACTAGGTCTGCATCTTATTTATTTCTCTTTATTTTCCCAGTTCTCCTGTTATTATTTTTGGTAGCCCAGTAATAGAGCTTTAGCTTCTTTCTCTACTTGTATTTTGATACAAACAGCATGAGTGTTGCCCCTAATAAAATTTTTTGTCTTGCATTAAATCAAACTCAGGAAGGAAGAAAAAAATCAATTTTATCTTCACCTGGACACAAAGATATCAAAACCATTACAGTGAGAGCACAAAGTAATTTTCATTGGGGTAGTGAATAACTTCACTCCCCGCTGAGCAGCAGCATGATGCTATTTCTGAAGCTCTCACATTCTAGTCCTTGTTTGGATTTTCTTTGGAAGAAACCTGCAGCAGTCAGTTCCCACTCAGGCCTTGCTTCCTCCAGAAGATGGACACCTTCTGCATCTGCATACTGCCATCGTCTGTGCTGCACATGTTTGCTGGAGCTGAACAGCAGTACGTGTGAGGGGAAGCCTTGCTCCTCCAGACTGTTCTTCCTAGAGAAGATCCATTTCATGTGGACACACAATGGTGAGATGTCCCAGTTTACTGAAGCTGGGGATTGATTCAAATGCACTTCCAGACACTGACATGCCCTGAGGTGTGAGTTATCCTGACAGGAGTCAAGGTCAAGCACAGGATGTCGTGTGCCAGCAAAACAGATGTTTAATCAAAGCCATATAAAATATTTACAGGGAAGCTGCAGCTGCTGGTGAAGTGCAGCACATGACATGTCATCTGATACTAAAGGTTTAAGGAAAATCCTGAGATGTGGCCTGGCAATGGTTTAAAATAAATAATCTATCATTAATCTAGTTTTTCTCCTTCTTAAATCCAGGTTGGATCCAATCTGTCTAAATTAAGGTTCACTTTGCCAGGCTGCTCAATGCTTCTGCCACAAACGGGAATGTTGATAGTTCCCATAAAGCTTCTACAGATACACATTTCACAGCCCATCTGAAGCTGAAGGCGTTACATTTATGGCAGTTTCCAGCAAAGTATGACAGGATGGCACTGGTTTCCAGTTCTGGCTTTTAATGCTTCATGTGCTTAAGTCAATAACCGCTCTTATTTTCTGACATGGTGTGTAAAGATAAAGATGTGGGCGGAAATGTAACTTGGACTTCATGCAAAGAAAGCAGACAGCTTGTGATTTCCCCTCTCAACTCTGAAACTATTTATTACCTGCTTATTAAAAATTCCTCTTCCAGTGTAAACTGGAAAAACCTTCGCAGTATATCCTCTTCCTTTTTCTCTTAACGTTTCAAGACGGAAGCTTGCTCAGAATTTCACACCAGCAGATTGCTCTTTCTGCTCTGTGCTGGCAACAGCTGGGGATCCACAGCTATGCAAAGCCCACTCTGCTCCTTCCAAAGAACAGAATGTCTGCAGAGGATGTTCAGCATTTTGCTTGGTTGAACCCCTTTTTTAAGACGAGTGCATGCTCACATTATTGCCTGCCCAGCTGGCACAGTGATTCATGCACGGACAAATTACCAAGATAATAAAATTGACACTCGGAAATAATTACTCTTTAATTTAGGAGGGAATTAAAAACACGGGCACAGTCCTTTGCAAGTAGTTTTACTTGCAGAGTAGCTGATTAAGCACAGTCCTTCTCATTTAATCTGACTGTTCACAGGGAGAAACAGTGACCTTGTTGGAGCTGAGGGCAGAAATCCCACTGATTTTTGTTGAGCTGGGATCTTACCTTCCACATATAAATGCAGGTGCAAGAATTTGCAGGCTTAGACTCTTGAGTTGGGTTTTTGATACATTTATATTGCATTTTTCTCCCCAGGAGCCTTATAAGCAGGGCAAAACACACTTTCACAGCCAAGTCTTTATTGTTTGTGTAGGATTAACTTCTAGTTAACAGGGAGTATGTTTAAAGTTACTTTCTTTCAAAAACTGGTGAGTAAGGAAACTTTTTAGCTTGAAAAGCCAAACAAATTTTTTAAATGGGGTTTTTTAATCAATATTGAGGCTTTTGAGAAACCCTGAATGGTTTTGGATTCCCAGACTTGTCTAACTATCTTATTTTTAATTCAAGTAGAGTTGGTTTTTTCTTGCCCATGGCAGGGAGGGTGAAACTATATGATCTTTAAGATCCCTTACAACACAAACCCACGACTCTTCTACAGTTCATTTCAAAGACCATTTGTATGAGGGAACCTGCATCTTTTCAGTGAAAGGTGACATAATCATCATATATGAGCAGACACGTACAGTTCTCTGTTTTCCTATCTACTGTTACCACAGATTACAAAAAATTAGAAAGTTTGCCACTGTTTAACATAAAAAAAAATCTTCCCGCCCATGGGCACCCTTTAAAACTGTAAGAGTAGAAAGGTATAAGAACAGAAAAAAGTTTCTTATTAAAGAGGTGCAGAAACTTAATTTCTGTTGGAATATCTATTTCTCTTGAGGGTCTGGTACTGAGTTTGATCTGCTGGCAGCAGAGATCTGCAGGTCAGTTTTACTGAGGTATAAAACCTGAGCAAAACTAGCCTGGGTTAGTACCTGGGCAAGGTCAGGTAGGTGTCAAGGTGTCTCTTTGCCTCAGATTGAGATGCAAAACCACATATGAACAATGTGGATCTTACCAGGATATAGTGTGGTAGCCCAGATACCCTCCATGGAACCACCTTTATTTTCTTCAGTGAAATGAATGTGAAATGTAAGTCTAATAAGCTGTTAAATCTGCTCCTTTTTGGCTTTGGACGCCTATTTGGACACACATTGGTTCAGAGCATCCCCCAGAGATATTCTTGCATCAGGGTTGCCAAGCATTGGAATGGGCAGCCCAGGAAGGTGGTGGACTCACCATCCCTGGAAGTTTTCAAGAAACAAGTGGACTTGGCATTTGATGCTCTGGTTTAGTTCGCAAGGGCTGGACTTGAGGGTCTTGGAGGTCTTTTCCAGCCATAAAGATTCCAGGATTCTATGCTTATGGACCATGCTTTTATTAAGATTTCATGATCATACAGCCTTACAGCATTTTGATATTTAGCAAACATTAATTTCACTAAATCAGTCTGTTTATCTATCAAGTCTGCCAACCCCCACAGAGCAAATGGTTTCCTCTTTAGTCTTGAAGAATTATATATGGATAGCAGAAAGAGAGTGAGTGGGACAAGGGCTACAGGAAGGAGAGCACTAATAACACCTGGTGTCATCTTGCACTTTCCTGGGCGAAAGGAAATATTTGCACTGTGTAGCCCACACCTATTTAATTAAAGTTCAAAGCTTGAAAACTATGCCTTGCTTTTACATACCTCCGTAGGGAGAGCCAAAAGAGCGGCACCAGCTCGGGAGAGCGCGGGAATGGGATGTGGGAGACAGGCAAAACCCAACAAAGTTACCAATTACAAAGCCAAACTCAACCAAAACAAAACAGTGCCTAATTTTCCAGGAAATCGGGCTCACCCACAGTAACTTATATCTCAGCTGAGGTTATACACTTTAGAATTTAAGAGGAAGGATGTTGGATGAATTCTCATTTTCTCTTCACTTGAGTAAAACACTTTTTCAGGAAAAGCAAAATGAAACCAAACCTAGGTTGCACTTTACAGGCCAAAAAAATCAACTTGTTCACTAATGAACAGTCTAGATGGTCTTCCAGAAAAGGAAGACTGGACAAGGGAGAAAAAAACTCAACAGATCATAAAAGGGAAGAAAATGGTGGTGTCCATTTCAGCTATGGATTAAAAAAATTATCAACACAGTTTTGAACAAGTTTTGGCTTGCAAGAGTAGGTTGCACGGATTTCTAAGAAGATTTTCAATTTAATTACGTTTCTTATATGTCCTGTTTCTGCATTTCCTCAGTGGTAATGTAGCATGCTGAACACCAGGGACCAGAAGAAAAGCAGGGTGTAAAAGCAAGAAGTCATTGCATTAAGACAACATAATCGTACACTTTAAAAGATCACATGAATTCAAGTCCTGGACAAAATCCACTGTACTTTGAAACTCTCACCATTTCTAGGAGAAACTAAATGAAAATTGCATTAAACCTTGAACTGCTATGCTCTCTGTTTATTTTGTACTCTCTTCTTTTCACACTGTTCTGACCTTTTTACTGCTAGTCTCCTCTCAAAAAACAATAGCACTATGCAGACTCTTAGCAGTCTTCAGAGGAGACAGATAGTGCTTCCACGTTTTTTGGGGTTTTTTTTGGCAAGTTGTGGGCTACAAGGAAGAATAATTTTTATCCATGTTTGAATTAACATATTTTCAAGATGATATAAAGGTGCCTTTGTAGACACCCCCCAAAAATAAGAAAATGTCTTAGGTGGTCTGGGATATATTATAGTATTTTTCTCTCCAAGTAAAAATAATTTTCATTGTCAGTGCAGAGAGGTGCATAATAAAGCTTTATTAGCTCAAAGGCACAGCTGAAGGAATAATAAATAAAATAAACCCATCAATATAGCAATCTACAGCTCATTTGGCTGCTTTGCATGTATTTTAATGTATTCTTGTATGAGTTGTGATGTGAATGATGCCTTGTTTGCATGACTTGTTACAGAAAATTTATATTCTTCTACATGCTATTGTTTGCACCTGAATGTGGCATTTGCAAGCCAATGTGCAGTTGTTAGCAAAAAATAACAAAATCCTATCTCCTAGAGAATGAGAAACTCCGGTTAGTTAAACCTGGGCATCACAACCTCAGCTCTCACAGTCGGGAAGACAAGGTGATGAAGCCAGAGGCTCCCTGAGCGTGGAAGCATGTAAATGCAAATTTCATTGTGTGAATGTGAAAAGGCACTTTTAATAGAAAATCTTCCACATGCATTTATTGAAGGACTAGAAAATTTATGTTAACTCTCCTCCCCACCTTCATTCTACGAGGAGCTTAGTCCCTGTGAAAAAAAGAAATGAAGAATGCACTTTTCTCCCATTAAGTACGAAAGGAAGAAAAGAAATCCATCCAGCACCTATTTCTCTGCCTAGAAAAACCCCTCCTAAAAGCTCTAAAAGTATTGAATTTGGACCAATTTTCTGCTGTTTTTTACAGAAGTCTTAAAGTGAATCTTGCTTTTACAAGGATATAAATGCCTGCAGAGAAGTAAGATGGTTCAATGAGAAAAGAACTGTGGGGTAGAGGGATGCTTTCAAAAGCCAGCGATCCACAGCTGTAGTGGTAATGAATAAGATGTTTTTAAAAAAATATTGGGTTTTAGCCAAAGTTGTGGGCTTGATTCAGGAGCTGGATGGTGAAATTCCCAGGTGTGTTTCTGCAGCACATCTGTTCTGGCCTGAAGCACCTGTTGGGCCCAAAATGGGTAGCACAATCTGAGTTCCTGTCAAGGTAATTTAGCTTTTGCTAAGCTCATACTCTCCATTCTTCCCCACCTGCACTCTCCCACCTTCAGCTGCACCTCCACACTGGGTATTTTGTGTTCCACCAGGCGGCTGTGCACTGAGCACAGTCGGTATGTTGATCCTACTAAAATCCACTCTTCTCCTACAGGCCTGGCTTTTGGCTGGGTTTGTGAGCTAATCCCCTTTGCCACATCTTCATGCACTGGGACAAGGCTGCTGATGGACAGGGATACAGCCTGGGTTGGAGAGGAGAGTGGGAGGGCCTCCTCCAGCAGCAGCAACCTCTAATTGCTTGAGCTCTGAGGCTGCCTTTAGGGCTCCCTCGCCTGCTGTCTGGATCACCTTTCATGAGAGCTTGGACCTGCGTGAGGGGTTTTAGAATCACAGAACTATTTAGGTTGGAAAAGACCTTCAAGATCAAGACCTGCACTGCCAAGTCCACCACTAAACCAAGTCCCCAAGTGTCCTTTAAATTCCTCCGGGGAAGTGACGCCGTCACTTCTCTGGGCAGCCTGTTCCAATGCCCAACAACTGCCTCTGAGAATAAATTTTTCCTAATACCCAATCTAAATCTAATCCATGTGTCAGTGCATCCACCACTGGATGATTCTTGGTGGATGCTGGCTGGGGTGTGTTCATGGTAAGCACTATTCCCACTTATACTTTGCTTTCCATGTTTAAGTGGCTTGAACACGATGTAGGTTTACAGTAAAAATAATACAGATTGTACAGACACCTTTTTGCATGTGCATTACATTTCTTGACCTGCCTTAAAATGTTTCAGGCCTATAGTATTTTGAAGGGAAATTGTGGGAGCCCGGGGAGCCTGGCCTGAGCTGGAGGGGTTGTTTAAGAAACAAAGGAAGGCTGGAGTGGGTAGATCATTACCAAATAGCCCAGCTACACGGTTCCTGCTTCCCTAATGAGCCTGACAGCATGCAGTGCCACCTCTCTCTTCTTATGTAAAGCTAATCCCTTGCCCTCTCTGACAGCCACTATTTACATTTGCAAATGAATCCATCTTCCCACACTCCCCCCCTTCCTCTTCGAAGGGAGCAGAGACAGGACCAAGAGCACAGTCCTGCCAGGACAGCACCGGCCCCTTGGCGAGGTGTGACAACAATACCTATGTGGCATGTCAGAGCTGATCCCAAATGAAAAGTTCGGCTGGGGACAGTGCTGGCAGACACTGGTTTTCTTCCAGCATCTCTCATTTCCACATTGCCACCGTGCTGAGGCCGTGCTGCCTGCAGCACGGTAGGGAGGGACACTGCTGCTCTCCTCTGCCCCTTGGCCCTGCACCCTCACAGCTCCCATGGCTGGTTTGAGATAGGTTAGGGAGCCAAATGGGCCAAAACCTGATCTTTTCCAAGGAAAGACACAAGTGGCTTGTGGTGTCTGAGCTGCCTGTGGCAGGAGTGCTCCTGAGGCAGGGAAGGGAGGGACCGACCATGGGGTGGTGGATAAAGGTCGGTGTGAAGCCCACCAGGCCTCATCCTCCTGTACCATTTCAATCAATTCTTTCTGGGGGGTAAGGTAATGTGAAAAGCAATAAGATTTTGTGTTCCGTTCCCATCTAATGACAACTGCGTCATTGATTTGACTAATTGGCTGGGAATGATCCTGCAAACGCATTTTTTATAGGCGAACCAAGGCGAGAAGTCACCTCCCCCCCACCCTGCCCTCAGCGTGGGATCCCACGGTAATCGCTAAATACGCCGAGGCAGGGCAGACAAAGGTGGGCACATATGGGCTCTGTTCCTTCCTTTGTTTCCACGACCGAGCAGCAATTCCCCCGCAAAGGCCGGGAAGGCGAGCAGGCCAGCGCCAGCCCTTCCTGCAGCCCGCAGCGGGGAGCGCCGCGCCTGCCGCCCGCCCATTGCGAGCCGCCCAAAGAGGGGCTTGTTCTGCCCGCAGGCCGGGCGTTTCTGGAGCTAAGGTTATCCTCGGAGCCGAATTCATAAATACGGGATTACTGGCGGGCCCTGCAGCCGGGCTGGGGCTCTAGGAAGTGTTTGTTTTCCTTTCTGTCACTAGGCAGCGGGGAACCCGTCGCCTTTGTTCTGCGGGTCATACTGCTGGGGATGGCAAATATTGACATACATGGAGGTGGTTTTCATTTTCACGTGTTTCTTGTTACCTCTTACAGCTGTGTGGTTTGGCTTTTCTCTTCTCTTGCCTTCCAACATCTTTTTTTTTCCCTTTGTCTTTTGTTGTTTGTTTTTTGGTTTTTTTTGGGTTTTTTTGTCCACCCTGCTTGAATGTTTTCCAGCACTGTTGATACCATCCCAAATTGCATATTACAGCCCCATAACCTCTGGCATGGCTTGTCCAAATGACCTGGGAGCTTCAGACGGGAATCTCCTGGAGAAACTGCACTTCCCTTCTGGTCCTTTTGTGGTTGTCATTTCAGCTCGAGGTTCAGAATTGTTGCCAGGTGCTGCCTATTTCATCATACCTGGATGGTGCTTAGCGGCAGAAACAAATTTTTCAGGTTTGTCAGACATAAAAAGGAAAGGAGAGACACACAGAAACAAGCATCTTGCTCACTTTAGCCTTTTCTTCTCTCCAGCTTTGTATTATTAAGCAGTTAATTTTCTGTGGTGCATTTTAGTGCAAATTATTTCTACCTATTACTGGTCATGGAAAATACTTGTTTCTGTTACTGATCAGATCCTAAGGTCAGGATGTTGTCATACAACTCAATGCACTGAGGTAGAGGTATCTTCCAGGAGGAAAAATAGGCATGCTAGAAAATTCAGGGAATGACCACACAAACCTGCACTACAAAAAGAAAAAAAAAAAAAAAAAAGGAAATGCAGGCAACAAAAGTCATCCTGGTACCATGACAACAATTTTGTAAAATTGATGTGCATTTTCCCTTAATCAGTGTGGAAAAACAGGAAATTATAATTTACTACTGAAATAAATATTTGCAGTACTCTCAACATACCACATACAATGGGATCCACTTAAATATTTGACATTCTACAAAGGAAACAATCAACTTTTTGAGTCAAAAATGCATTCACAAATAAAGGGCTGAGAGAAAAGCTGTGTAATCTTTGGTGTAATTGCTCAGCCTTTTGAGTAACTTGTGTGTTTGAGAGGTTCTTCTAAGTCCTGTGGCAACAAAATGTCTCCATAGTTCATACTGATGATAATGCCAGAGGTAAATTCCAGTTCCATGTGTCTCTTGTCACCTGTTTCTGCTACATAATTTATCTTTCCAAATGCTGTGCATAGACAAATATCCCATGCACTGGCACATCCTGTGCAGATCATCCTTCTTTTCGCAGTATTTCTGAAGCATCTCAGTAACTGTGATGTCTTTTCAGAAAAAAAAGCCATTTTGGAAATGATTGCCTTTGCAACAGTCTCCTCAGGTTTGCTGTGAACAAAAGACAGAGCATTCTGCTGCTGTGTGGAGTGATTGAGCTGCTCAGCCTATTCCTGTATGAATATCCAATTACCCCTTTGAGCTCCTGTAGTGGCGAGGGAGGGGAAGGCGGGAGGTATTCTCATCATGTTGCAATTATGATTCTTCCACTGTCCTTTCCCCTTCTTCTGAAAATTATCCAGACTGGAAGGGAGTCATTACTGAGCTGATCATGATAACATGTATTCTTTAATAAATATGCTCAAATGGTTGGGGTGAATAATGCTTGAGCAACAAAGGATTGGCTCACAGGTGGCTCTGTGATTAGCCATTGACCCCGTGTGTGGTTTCTCTCCCACCTGGGTGATTGAAGCATCTGAAGAAGGAGCAGAGAGCTCTGATTATAAATTACAGTTTCTGATCAGAACCGTTGGACTGATAATAACTCATCGTGCAATCCGTGAAACATTCAGGTTTCACAAACCCCTCGTGATTAGAGAAATGGCAACATGCCTGAATCACTCAAAATTTTAATTTGTGAACGTAATCATAAATCAAGGTTCTCTTCATAGGAGGGCCTTGTCCTTTTTCTGCTTGTTCAAGTGCAGTTTTGTTCAGTGAGAAGTAAGGCCAAGCACTGGGTTTGGGACAGATCTAAAAGGAGGGGATGTTGCTCTTCACGGACTCAGTATCAAAGCTGTTCGTCAAAAGGTCAACACCCTCCGTCTGCAAACAGCACCCAGGGTCAGCTCCCTGATGTCAAAACATGCCTGGTCCAATTCTATCTATTTCAGGCAGTTCTTTGAAGGCTGGGTCTTTCCAGGCCTGACCAAATTCTGGCACAGCTTCTCTGGCTGCTGCCACTTGAAATTTGCCATGTCTAGGACAAGAGGTAAATCTCTTTGTGCCAGGGAGAAAGCCAAGCTATTATTATATGTCCTTAAAAGTCTTCTGGAACCTGCCCTGGTTTATGTAACCCTCCTTCAGAGCAGGACACTTCAATAAACACCGATCCCCATCCTCAGAAAGGTGATTTCCAACAGACCTCTCTACTGAATGAGGATGGTAGCTCAATTTGGCTTAAAAACATAGACTAATATTGACATTGCCCTCATCCTCTCATGTGATGATTTATTTCCTCAGCAGAATGAGCTCTCCCATAAAAAAGGACGTTTGATACAGGACAATAAAGTTTGATTTGCATCATGATTTCTCCTGCCCCAAACCACTGGCAGAGAAATTCAATTTTGCCCTTGTCACCAGAACAGTTTGTGTTGGAAGGGGCCTTAAAAGATCATCTCATTGCAACCTCACTGCAATGGGCAGGGACACCTTCTACGAGACCAGAATGCTCAAGACCCCATCCTTGCCTTCAGTTTTCCTTACTTAAAAAAAATCAAATTAAAAGGTGAAAAATAGAAAAGAAAGATGGCTTGGTGTACACAGAGGGATGAAGGTGTATACAATATACAATGCACTACCAAATCCATGCTTAGTGCCCTGGTTTTTTTCAACAGCATTATAGCACTAAATTATTTATCAAACAGATTAACAGTATGTACATGTATATTTAATGTAGAAATTATCATCCATTTACAGAAGGGTTTTAAATTAGCACATGGGAGAGGTTCCTTCCTTGGGTGTTTGCCCTTCTTTATAGCAGCTGCGCTTACTTAGCCTGTGAAACTCGTCCTATTTTTGAAAATATTTCTCCAGGTTTTGACACTGTTGAGCAGGGTGCATTACCAGTTAGCCAGAAATGGCCTGATCCCACTACCTGAAAATCTTCTGGAGGGAAAACCCACTTGCTGTATGACATGACAACTCCAGAAACCAAGCTTTTGCTTAGCCACCCTCCCAAGCAATCCCGCTCTTCCAAGTCTTCCAGCACCAGCATCTGCTCAGCTAAACTCTAAGTGCACCTCAGGGGTCTGCCACTGGCACACTCTGCAGAGTCATTTCACTGAGGTATGGGTGCAGACATTTGAAAAATATTGAACTGGTGTTCAAACAGAGTTCTTAAAATGAGGGTCTTTTGGTGGGTTTTTTTTGCAGTTTGAGAAAGATCAGGCCTTTGCAAGTTCAACTTACTAATTTCCCAAAGCTGAAAAGTGTGTGTTTTCTCATGCCTACAACCTACAGCTTGATTTTTAGAACCTGGCTTCCTCATCCACTCAGCATAAATGTTATGGTATTCCTCCTAGGTAGTAGAACAAGCATTTCTTTGCAAAGACTTGCTTTGAGTTATTCTGGGCAGCTCTCAGGAGAGGGGAAATATAATAACAAAAGATTTAACTACAGTTTGCAGGCTGTAGCCAGGGAAAGAATCGCAGTGTTACAACTAAATATTTATAGCATAATGCTTGCTGAAGAGCTCTGTACAGTAAATAATTACCATATTGCTTCAGTCAGGACTTCTCTGATGCAAGCCAGGCAGAGCCCGTTCCTGCCACCACTTCAGGGTGGGAAGAAACCATCCCACACATCCCAGTTGTGTGCTCCAGAGTTACTGCAGCTCTGGAGACACTGGCCCCATCCCTGATATCACCACCAATGCCTGTATTAGAGGGAAACACTACCTCTGGTGTTAATCAGGACATTCCCCTGCTTCATTTTCTGTTCTCTTGCAGGACAAATCTCTTTTAATTCGTCCGATATCCAAAACAATCTACTTATCTCAGCCTGCAAAACTTTCATCTGAGGATCAAAAATATCCTAGTGCATTTGGAATATGAATTTACCCTGTAGGATAATGTATTTTAATCCTTTAGTGAGCCAGCTCTCTTCCCAGTTTTAAACCAGGGAGGCCTCTCAGCAATCTAAAAGACTTGAAAGACTTGATTCTCTCCTGCATTAATGCACACACATATTATCACTAATTGTTTAGTTTCTCTTTAATCTATTTAAATGCATAATACAGACTTCAAACATATTATTCTATTTCCATTTCAAATTGCATGTGAGTCATTAAGCAGAGAGATTTGTTCATTGCTAGTTTTTAAATGTGGATATAAGGGCTAGATTCTACCATAGTGTCAGGTGGACATAATCACCTTTTCACCTGAGTGCTGGTCGTGGATTCCTCGCTCAAGGAAAATGCTCAGGTTGGGTGTTCTGTTTTCATTTCTCCCCTTCTTTTCTCCTTTACCTCATATTAGAGAGATTGAACTTGTTAAACCTGGGTATTTGTACTTGACACATGAATTTATTATTCCTGTAAAAAGGCTTCAAGATTTATGAAACTTATGAAGTGCAGACCTGAGGCAGCTCTTAGGTAAAGGTTTAAATGACAAGGAGAGAAAAACAGGTATTAAATGGTGTCAAAATCTTATGTAATGATAGCAAACTTACAGTTTTTGTCTCGTATAAAGTCCCAGAGCATAAAGACACGGCAATTCAAAATGGTTGACAGCTCAGGACTGGTGGATGGAGCAAGTGAGAGACGGAGTCCAGAGCAATTAAAAGCTTTCCTCAAATGGGAGAGCTTTCATTTTTAAGAGGTTTGAGAAGTTATAGTATGAGGTTGCCTCTGATTGTGTTTATTTGTACCTACAATTCACATCAGCACAGTGAAACACAATGTCCAGAGGAGGCAAGACAAATAACACTCCATATTTCAACCATCAGTTACCCCAAGGGCATTTACCTCATTAATGAGGATGATGGCCTCAATTTTTCTCTTGAGAGTATTTGAAAGGAGGTGATTGATACAGTTGCATAACAGTGACATACAACTTCTGTGATTCAAGCAATAAACTCTGTTTCACCTCTTAAAAGCTCTGGGGACTATGGTAAAGTTGGTGAGAATTCTCTGGGTTGTCCTGTGAAACAGTGCCTTTAGATTAAGTGGTAAAAATAGGGAAAAAAGAGAAAATACTGAATGTATCATGCAGAGACCCTTGTGCCCATATTGTCCCACAGCAGCACAGGGTATCCCCACAAGACATTGTCAGGAGAAAGCCAGATGACACCTCAGAGACCAGAGAGCAAAAACAGAAAAATATAAAGCCCTCTCTTGATTTTTTTTTCCTCATAGAACTGGATTTTTTAAAGATATAATTTTGTCTCCTTCATACAGCCAATGATTTGCCATTACGAGCAGGACAAGCTCTGTGTGTCATCAGGAGATCTGGACAACATCTTTTATACAGATGGAGTAGTCAGACATTACTTGAGCAGCCAAAGTTGCCATGGATGGTTGTTTTTATTGGTAACTAATGGGAGATATTTCCAAGCTGCTTATAAAGATGGTTGCATGGGGGAAAAAATTATTATGGAGGATCAAGGCCATGCTATTTATAGGGTGATTCTGCTGAAACAGTTCTTTCTGTGATAAAAACTCTTTGAGAAAATTGGCTGAATCTACAATAGCATCTCTTTTGGAAGATGGAGTGTTTGGTCACTTCTGCATGTAGACACAGTAAAATATCACTGGAGATCACACATCATCAGTGCTGTAATGTAGCTTGGTCTTCAAAGTAGATCTCATGGATCTTGTAGGTAATAGCTAATTTGCTATCAGACTGAAGGATAAAACAGTTATTTTATATATATATGTGTGTATATGCATATATATACTAAAATTTCTTTATAATGAAATTATTTGGCACAAGTAAGAGAATATGTGCAAAACAATCCTCGGGCTTTGGTATCTGTGCTGGCTTCAACACAGCCTCCCATTCAACAAATTTCAAAGATCACCAGGAGTTACGTCCACAGATTAGTTTTGGTTATAAAATCTCAGTGTTCTGCTGTCTTGCCGTGCGCCAGATTTTCTGCTGCAAGTGTTTCACCACCTAATGGAGTGTGAGGAAGAAAAGCTGAGCACAAACACTGTTGATTCAATGAATTTGCAGCCTGCTTAAAGAACTCGGCTCTGCCCTAACAGGATTTTATGGGAAACAAAAGAAGAAAGGAAAACGGGTTCTCGGACAGCATAGAAATCCCCTGGTTTTGCCGATGCCAAACTTATCTCAGTGCCACATGACGAGATGTCCCAGCAACACATAAGCAAGCACTGAGATCAGATTGGTTCCACATTCATGAAATAAACCCCACTGAGTGTCATTAAATCCCTGCAATGACCTTCAAATTAAAACATTTCATGTGGGTGTGAGTGGAGAAAAATCCTGTAGTTTTATCTTGGCAATGCTAAGCTTTGGAAATGTCTTTTAAATAGAAACACTGGGTAAAAGCAGTTCCTAGGACATCTGGAGCAGGGAGTGTCCAGGGTTGGGCTTAGACACGTCCTTCCCTCTGCAGGGGTGGGGAAGCTGCTGGACCCCGAGTCACATCCCTGCCCATCTCCTAACAGCACCAGAGAGCCTCTGAGAGGGCAGGGACCTGGCAGAACCAGACTTCCCAGCTTCTTCTTCCTTCCCTCAAGTCAGGGAATGACCAGGGTGAGGTCAGGAGGTGAGGGTGCATCTCCACATCCACCTCCTTAAGCGTGTCCAGCATCCTTGAAGATGCCAAGCACTTATCCCCTTATTCCCTCTTGGCAAGAACATACCCCATGATTACTAATGGACTGACATTTTAATTTTGAGACATGCCTGGTAGAAAACAGAGGGGAAAAACATGCAGGATCACACTCTCTGGGTCATCTCTGTGTTTGGTTTGAGGCAAGACTTGTGAAATGTCAGCCTTAGAGTCAGAAATGAAACGACAATTCTGGGTTACCTGTGCATGGCATTTTGACTGGAAAAACTCAGCAATCCACTCTTCCCCTGAGTCGACTCCCAGGACAGCCCCCTGGATTTCCTTTTTTGTGAAGTAATACTGTTTGAAGCAGGAAGCACAACAAAACCATAAGCATGCTGGATAATAAATACTTTATTCTATAAATATTGTCTTGTCTTGCATTGCTTGATGGGAGCAAGGAAGCATGGCTGAACAAAAACTCTTATCTTGGTGTGATTTTGTTTTGGTGGGGTTTTTTTGTTGGTTTGTTGTTGTTATTGTTTTTTGGGTTTTTTTTTTTTTTTTGTTTTGTTTTTCTTGGGGGGTTGTTGGGTTTTTGTTGTTCTTTTAGGGTTTTGAGGGGTTAGTGGGATACATCTCTATCAATAGGACTTGGATACCTGAGCTGCAGCACCCCTGTCTCTGGAGAGGGATCTTGTTGTCCAGCAGGAACCCAGCACTGGTGGCAGCAATGGCAAGCAACTGGTGAAACATTTCAAAGAGAAAAGCACATCACAGCTGAGTAATGAACAACTCAGTGCAGGTTTTATAACAGTATTAAACATTGGTTTAGTATGTATTCTGCCAAAATCTGTTAAATCCACGGCAACAGCATTAGTTTTTTTCTTGGGCAGCCCAGTTTTGGGCTGTAAGTGTGCATTAAATCCTTGCTGGAAAAAAAAAAAAAAAACCAAGTAATCTGATCCCCTCAGCATGATCTTTCCTAGCTTAGCCCTCTCTCTGACTCCAGTTGTTCACCCAGACTAGTGCTTTGAATGTAGATGAACTTGGAGAGACTACTGAAGCCAGCAGAAAAAGGTAGAGGTGTCAAACATCGTGAGGGATCTCCGAGCAGGGAGTGCCAGCTCTTCCCCTTCCTGCAGGGTCTCCCTGCATCCCAACCTTTCTGAAAGTAAATTACCAGAGAAAACACTTACAATTTTCTTTTCTATTAATCAACATCCCTTTGTCTTCATGGGTGATAATTGCTCCTGACTTTCACTAAGTGAAAACCAGTGAGCCAAATCCACTGCTAGCATTCGCAGCGGGAGCATCGCTGGGAATCGGGAGGGATGTGACAGGGACACTTTCTGGGCTCTCCTCCTGTGCCCAACACCTCCACAGCATTACACAGAGCTACTGGGACACAATTACTTCCCCTTTTAAATGGGAAGGCTCAGACACAGTGTTTTCTTGTCATTTTTATTAATTATGATTTATACTTACAAGGACCATTTTAAGCTGTTGGCACAGGAGGATTGGTGGCAGAGCTCTTCAGTCCTTTCTCTGGGGACATGATGGTATTAATAATATCATCATTTTCTATTTTTTTTCAATCTATTATAAAATCCATGAAGCATAAGAACAAGCCTTTGAAGCACCTTCTCCTCTCCCCTGTCTGTGACAGGAGCTGGTAGCAGTTGCTGAGAGAAGGGGCTAATTATGTACTCTCAGATAGGCAACTGCTCTATCAGGCAATTATTTGCTGGATTTTTTTTTTTTTTTTTTGTATTTTAAAAGTGAGGGGTTTAAATAGTGAATGCAATACATAATTACCGAGGCAAATGCTGAAACGCTGAAGGCAAAATGACACATTGCATCTCAGCGGGATAAATCTGCTAAGATTTCAGAACTTATTTATTTATCCATTCATTTATTTACTATTAATTATTTATTTGAAGATGTTCTCATTTTCCCTGCTTGTTTTTTTCTATCTAAGAATTGCAGCATTTTTTTCATCTCGACTGGTAGAGGCTCACCTTTAATGGGCTGGTTCATACCTGAAGCATTCTTGAAATTTGCCATAAAATTTTAGGCTGTTACTCCCTTTCTCACCCCTCCTTGGGTTTTTTTTGTTTTGTTTTTTTCTGATGCCTTTTAATTTTTTTAAAACATGGCATTTTAAATCTATAAAGAGATGTATTTTTTATATTCTTCCCACAATGAAAATACTAGAGAGCTTAGAAGAAAATACATTTCCAAACTTCAGATTAGTTTTGCAGGGCCTGTTTTTGTCTTATGAATTCAGAAATATCTGTGGAGATCCTCTGCTGTGATAAATTAAAACTCTGCAGCTAAGACAACTAATATAAGGTGAAAATATGCCCTGCATAAAGTAGAAGGTTATTTGAATAGCCCTATTGTTTGTTCTTCAAAGGATATATATAAAAATAAATCTAATAATTTGAATTATCAATAAAGAAAAAATACCTGGTTTATTCCAAAGAAAGGCTGGCTCTTCTTTGGTTCTGCTGCTTTCACAAATGAAAGTGACAAATAAAATGAAAGAAAAAGGAGAGCTCTCCCTAAACTGTGGATCTCCTGTTCATAAATGAGCAGAGTTACATCACTGAAAGGATTGATTAGTAGGACATCACAAAAGTGGAACTGCATTGTAGTAACATGATAATACTGCATTACTGCTGATACCCTGGAATGGTGCACATTTCCAAAGGATGCTGTGCACCAGAGGCACTGATCTTCCTGGAGAGTCCACGACCGAATAAATGTGTTCCAGCCCAGTGTGCAGCCCTCATAAATCAGCTCATTATTTCCTAGGCATCACTATAAGTAATTGAAATTGGTGTCATGTTTATAACCCCTGCTCACAGAGCATGTGTGTGGAAATGGGCTAAAAACTGCTGAATAGATATTTTGACCTTAGGTGACCTTCATTTAATCATCTTTTGTATGACACAGAAGAAAATAACAGTGTTAAAGAAGAAATTAATATAATTTCAGGGAGTTATCTCCAGCAGTCTCTTAAGGTCATTTATGAACTCCAGTAATCATGGTGGATGCCCTTCTCATGTGTGCTGATTGAGAGGTCAAAACTGGGATATTTTTACTTGTTTTTAGAGCTTCACAATGATTTGCTGAGCGATATAATTTTGGGATTTTTTAAGAAAAAAGTACTTCACTAGAGTGTGGCTTAGCAGAATATGAGAAATGGAAATTTATGTCAGGAACACAGGAAAGGACTGAGCATCTCTATTACACAGGCTTGCAGCTCCACATCACAGAAAGTGTGGAGAGAATGGAAATGCAGTGCCTTGGAGCATCTCCCCCAACTGGAGACTCTCCTGTTGTCTCAGGCCAGCTCCCAATTCATCCAGGAGACAAAGGAAGACCCGGAGATGAAAGTCCAAACCTGCTGTCACCCTGTCACAGCAGGAGGAAGTTGCCAGCCAACACCTAAGTGTTGTATAGCTCCCTATTGAGCCCACAGCTTTTTGAAATGAGCAAACAGACTTTGATGTGGCAGCACGGGGGATTGGCTCTCCATCTCCACAGGGGGAGATCCTCCAGGGGCAGGTGATCCCCTAGCAGCTCCATCCAGAGGCATAGGGAAGGCTGGATGGGTGCCCAGCTTGGTGGATGGAGCAGCTCCTTCCTCGACCTCACACTCAAAATATTTTGCCCTCCATTGCCTTTGGCAGAGGGAATGAAGAGGCAGACATGGGGTGGGGAGGGAAGAGCTACATCAGCCTCAGGAGGGGGAAGAGCCAAGCTTTAACTCCTGCTAATTCCTCTGCCTCCTGGAGCTCTGTACTTAACACTCGTGGTGTTTAACTTGCTCAGTAGGGAAAAGTGCTGCGAGCCTTTCCAAGGTAAATAAACCACAGGCACCTTGCACTGTGTGTGCACGTCTTACCCAAAGCCTGTGGCTTCCTCTCCCACAGCTTTTTTCTGATACTTGGCCTTTTCCTTCTGCTCAAACCACAGAAATCCCCTACAACTGTCCCCTTACCTCCCATCTCAGCTGCTGTAACTTTGCAAAGATGCCCAATTCCCACTGAGGTCCCTTCCACCAACACCCAACAATGCTCACTCCTCCTCACCCTTCTGGGTGCTTGGCTCTTCCAGAGTCTCAGGTAACACTGTGATCCACTTCCAGGGTTCCCATTCTTGTCACTCTTGGACTCAAGGGAGACCCTCATGTCCCCTGTCTGTGAGCTGATGGGATCACTTCGGCCCCACCAGCATCTTCTCCAATCCATCTGCCAAAGCACCCCCCACACTTCCCACCAGCTCCATTCCTGCTCTCCTCTGCTGCCTTTATAGTCACTTCATGTCTCCATGGTCCCCCTTGTAATAATAATCCCAGTTCTTGGATGAGTTAAAAAAAAAATCCTTGATATTCAGCAAAATAAATTTTGGACTTTCAAAGCAAAAATTATGCCTTTTCTGTGGGGTGACCAGATCTTGCCCCTGCCTGCTCCAGCCTCAGTAGTGCAAGCATAGGGAGAGAGAGAGGCAGGCAAGGAACACAACATATTCTGTGTCTCACTGCAGAAAAAGGTCTTTACACACCAGGATCCAGGTGATGATGGCAAACAAACACCTTCCTGAACTCCTTCAAGTTTGGACACGTTAACACAGATCAATTACTTATAAACCAGGCTACCTTCCTAAAATGAGAGAAGCTGTTGGGTGTCTCTGCCAGGATTGTCACTTAAAATGAGAGAGACAGAAAACTTCCAATATTCTCCTTAGGTTTAACAAATATTTTGCTTTTTGCATCATTTAATAATTCCTATGCCAAGGCTTCTGCAGAAATTTCAGTTTGAGAGGAAGAAAATTGTTGGCTCCTTTCACAAGACTTACTCAGAGTCTCTCTCTGGCTCCAAGTTGTAGCTGTGAGTTATGCCATAGCTCCAGCCATTTCTGCTGAGTGTGCAACAAAGGCCACTGCCCAATATCATGTACATATCTGCAATTTTTTGTCTCCAGTGAAAAAAACTGAGGAAAAATCCAGATTGATTGAAACCCATGGCTGAAATTCCAGTTACAGCAGGTGGTGCTAAAAATTTCCTCCCAGATTTCCACAATGCATAAGAAGGTATTTTCCATGCTGGCAAAAAAATGATTTTTCACATCTTATATTTAAACTCTCAAATAAGGGCCTGCAACTATATTCATACAACCATATAGACAAATCTCTAGCTACCTTATTTTATGTGAATTGCTGCTCAGATATTTTATGTCAGCCTGCTCTGCAGTTGCCAAACCCCTTGCAGATCATAATATTTTACCTCTGTCAAACAAGGGAGAAAACCTGTAAGTATTTAAGTGCAGATTAGATGCAGCTTTGTAGGAGCTGATAAACAGACTTGGCCAGGACAGCTGTGAGCCATGGAAAGTCAAGTGGCTGGTCCAGCAATGAGCACATGCAGAGAAAACGTGGAGCAGAGCTGGAAACAGGATCCAGGTCCATGAAGTCCTGCTGGTTTGACAGCCAGACACTTCTTCTCTACCTGCTGGAGATGGACTTGGCCGTCTGCAGCTTTGGAAATGTGCACACATGAGTAGGAATTTCCACGGCAGTAGCTCATTCCCCCTGTGTGTCACAACAGTCTTGCAGATTCCCTGGAAGTGTTCAAGGCCAGGTTTGATGAGGTTTTGAACAATCTTGTCTAGTGGAAAGAGTCCATGCCCAGGGCAGAGGGGTTGTAGCTAAAGGATCTATAAAAGTTCCTTTTAACCCAAACCATTCTATGGTTCCGACCTTTCTTCCCCCAGGGGTTTTCCTTATACATCAGTCACTGCCTCCATTTCATGCAAAAATCAACACCACTGAAATCCCAATTAACACAGAAATTTAGAAGAACTCTATGTCCCATTCTGATCTCCTTCACCTCAGCCCCAAGCTAAGGGGGACCCAAAAACGTCATACCTGCATTCTGGTCAGGAAAAGCCACCCTAAAAATTCAGCGTTACATGCATGGCATAATGACAGAGCAGAAGAATGCAAAGAGCCCTGGGAACTCTTTTTTTTTAACCTTTGACTCGTGGTAGTGGAGGAGGGGGTCATTAAAGTCTCCCTATAAAGAGACATCAAAGGGGAGAATGTGAAATATCAGTGAAATAGCAAATTACACTCAAATCTCAGGAAGACAATGCCTGTGATCCTCCTGAAAGAAGTTTTCCTCTTAAGATTGCTCAGTGAGGGAATCTGAGTTAATCCATGGGAGCTGGGGTTTCCAGCAGCCTGGGGGGTGAGGCAGGTGAGCACTGTACTGAGGGTGACCAGCCTTTAAGAAGCCACTATGTTAATAAGGAGAAAGCTCATTTCATCCACCATTAAATATCCATTAAGGACTTTAATTCTTGCCAGCTCTCTTGCACAAAGCAGAGTCAATGAAGAGTTGTGTTTATTAAGCTTCATTATCCATTTTGTCCAAAACAGCCTCTCACCATAAAGGAGAAGAGAAAAGCCAGGGATCCAATAGACGAGTGCTGTGAAAAATATTCCAACTGATTTACCTTCTAATAACTTAAGTGTTAATGGAAGTAGGCTTCCACTTAGTGTTAATGGAAGTAGGCTTCCACTTAGGTTCCTTGGTCACCTTTAGAAACCAAAATACTTCCCAGGTTTGTTTTAAAAAGCATGTATGACTGAGTTTTTGATGCTCCTCATGAAATGCAGCACTCACTGACTTCCTCCAGGTTCTCCTGAGCGTGGCTGGTGGTAAAAAAATCATAAAGAATGATGGGTTGAAGCCCTCAGAAGGATATTAAATAGCGATCATATCTTTAGTATCTTCTTAATAAAAAAAACAAAAAAAAAACAACTAAATATTTCCTTCTTTAAAATAGAATTAGGAATTAAAAATTTCCACACCCTGTGAATTTTTAAAAGCCCCTTTACCTGCAATGTAAAAGATCTCTGTCAAACCTAGGGAGGAATGGCTGTGTGGAGATGTGCAGGGATGCAAGGATGGAGTGGGAAGGACCTTCCAGTCAAGAAGCAGTTTTCTCCATTTTGTTACACAGTTCTGTGTCTCATTTTTCAGAGAGAAGGAAACCTCTTCACATGCTTGTGTCTGATTTGTCCTTAGGCTGTTTATTTCTGCTCAGATTCAAGAGGAACACAAAGCATCTGGGACATGCAGTCCTATTCCTAAGTAAGCAGGTTTAAGGGAATTTTGATAAAACAAAGATAATTCTGGGATCTTATGGAAAATGAAACCTCTCAGACATTTCAGATTTGTCTCCGGCTGATTTTGGAAAACATTCTTTACTCAAAATTAGATCCTGTGTCTTTAATTCATATTTTCTGCCTTTACATCAAACCCAACTAATAGGGTTTCTGAAAACATTTGAAAATATTGGTTCTGCTACACTTTCTTCTTCTTTTGATCAAAAAGCATGACAAAGAAATCATCTACAATAGCTTTCATTTAATTCTGGCTCTACATATCAGAATACTTCACTGCTTCCAGCAGTTACCAGTTTAACAAACTAATTTTTCCCCTAAGGGAGAAAGTCTTGCCAACCTCAACTAAATATTTGGACTTACAGGTTGTTAAGAGTACTGTATCAGATTTGTTTTTATAGCTCTAGAAGAGATCATGGCTACTTCTCTGAACAAACTCAGCATTAGAGCCCCAGCTTTGGAGTGTCTGGAATGCAAAGCATGGAAGTTGGAAAGAAAAAAGGTTTCTGTGGTGGATGAGAAATCCTACAGACCACTACATGACTCCTGAGAGTGTGATAGGGATATTTGCCACATGGAATAATTTCTTTCATGACAGAGCTGATCAAAATTTTTCTAATTTCACTTTCTTAAAACAAACAAACAAACAAACAAACAACAACCAAAAAAAACCCAACCCAATCAAACAAGCAACTCAAAATATTCTGAAACATCATAAAAAGCAACCTGAAAACATAGAATCTTCCCGAATTCTACCATATCAATATTGTGGTCCCCCACGGACGTCCAGTATTTTTTAATAGTACAAAAAATTATGTTTCTGAATACAGATACTAAAAGGAAAATGCCACTTAGCTTTTCATGCAAGGCCAAATGCCTCCTAAACATTAAACCTTTGGATTTTTCAGGGGAAAAAAAAAATCTACTTTCCTCAAAACACTTCAAAAAGAGACAAAAAGGCGAGGAGAGCCATTTTTCCTGCTTTTAAAAAGCATTATGCAGGAAAAAGCATTATGCAGGAACCTAAACTGATTTCAGATTAAAAAAAAAAAAAAAGAAAAAAGAAGAAAAGGGTTCTTTTTACTAGGTCTCTGCATTAATTAGCTTCAGAGAAGGAGACTGGTGCACTCCAGTTCTAGCTAAGGTGTGTAAAAGGAAACAGGACAAAACAAGAGAAGCTCCATAAAACAGTGCCTTTGTTTTGTCTCTTTGCCTGCTTTTCAGTGCTCCAAAGCCTCCTAATGGAAGACTCAGAAGCTTTGGAGTTGTGCTGATTCCATGGGAGCGGAGGATGCTCAGCTCCCAGAGGAAAGGCTCCGTAATTACCATCACTGCTGTGATCAGGGTATTGATCTGCAATGAAACTGCACAGCAGCAGCATATGGGAGTGCTTCTTTTATCCCCAGGATGGAGGCTTGGGGAGTTTATCTTCTTGTGAGAGTACCTCTTTTATTTTTTCCTGCAAACCATTAAGAGTATTGACAAACTAGTGAGATTTTATCAGAAAGGATTTAAATATATATATAT
>VZRH01003632.1:1436048-1471510 GCA_013397555.1 Urocynchramus pylzowi
TATATATATAAAATATCTCAGGTATGCATTGATTTTTATTTATCATGGAAAAAGATTCTTCTGACTAAAAACTATAATCAAGCAATCAATTCCAATTACCGTATTAAAAAAAAAAAAAACCTAAAACTTGTCAGCATGAGAATGCCAAATAATCTAGTTTTGTGCAATGCTTTTTAATATTTAACACAGGCTCCTTCCAAGATAGGTCTAATGCTTGCTATAAAACTAAACTGCAAGGGCTAAATTCTCCTTTCATTGATATGCCAACCCTAACAGATATAAGAATAGGCTGTGCTGTTCCCTTCCTAGGCACATGGGTCTGAATCCTCCAACTAGTGTTGCTCCTTTATATTCTGCATCCATTTGCTTTTTGCTCCTGGCAGATAAGCTGAGCGCTATTAATATGAATTTCCTTGCATAAATATGTTAATATGCTCTGGCTAAATGCAGATAAGTAAGGAGCTGGAATGAAAAAAAAAAAAAATTCCTCTCCCCATCCAGATTTTCAGCCATACTCTGATTTTTTTGCTGTCTCTTTTCCAAGCACTTTAAGATTTCAACTTTCCAAAAAGACAAGAAAAATGACCCCTAAAGAAAAGCCAAAAAGAACACAAAATGAGGAAGAAAACCCCCACCTGCACCAGAACTGGTGCCAGTATCATCTGTGCAGTGCAGCCATCACAGACTTCCTTTCTGGAGGAGGCTTGAGCCCAGGTGTTATTACTCCATTGGGTGCTGTCTGCATTTAAGTAACTATTTCTCCTTCAAAACCCCATTTTTCAGCACTGTCACTTCACTATTGCTCTTCTGTGAGTTGCATGCTGAGATTTTTTTTTCATGCATTAAGTTATTTTATTCATGCATTTGTAGTTAAATAGGTGATTACCTAGGGAAATTTAAGGAGAAATTTAGAGTTCTAAATCCCTAAAGAAAACAATAAAAAAAAAACCCAAAAAAACAAAAACACACAAACAAAAAAAACAAAACCAAAAAAACCCAAAAGCAAACAAACAAACAAAAAAGTGGAGTTCATTTTATTTTTTTTTCAGAGAAATATGCTCAGTATCTGAATCCTAGTTGCTGTTACCTAAGGAGAATATTGTGGGTTTTTTGAAGTAAATTCACTTAATCTACCTCCATTTCCTGGAAAATGTCAGCTGTACTTATATAGAGAATCAGACACTTTAACATTCTAGTAGGCATTTGAAACAACCTTTGAATCAGTTAATTAGATTGCATGCAACATGGTAATGAGGTCACAGAAACTAATTTGATGACCTTTGTTATAAATAGCTATTAATTAATGTATAATTAATCTTCACATTCATAGGAGACATTGCATGTGACTTGTACATGAAAACAAAATTAGAAAGCATCATATTCATGTTATATATGATTGTTGATTAAATGGTTATCATATTTAAATTATTCCCAAATTGTCATGCAGATAAGCAATGAAGGTAATCAGATAACAATGATTTGCTCAGCGTTAGAGTTTGTTCAGTGTGTGACGACAAGCTAAATCATTAAGCAGCTGTTTGAACATGAGGCAGACACACCAACACTTCCTAAAATAGCATCCCTTGCTTACAAAACCAAGATCCTACTCCTGATAAAGCTTGGATTTCATAAAGGAGAAAAGAAAAAATAACCATAAGCAAGGACAATACCAGGATTATCAGAGATGATGTGTAATGTGTTTTTTCCCTCCACTTTTTTGGCTGAAGCGGAGGGGAAAGAGCTTCATTTCACAATTAATTTATCTGCAAAACATTTCTCCAAGCTTTGGTGGCAATACTGAAAATGGATAGATTGCCCTGTTCTCATCTCTGTGCCCTCAATCCCTCCTCCCCTGGCACAGTGGGAAGAACAAATATTAGCAGAGCTTAATGGCCAGGTCAGTTGCAAGCTCTGAAAGTGTGGATTTAAAATGTGGTATGAACTCAGCAAAATTACTTTAAACGTGTTACATCTTGTCCAATGTCATTAATGAAGGAAATTACCTACTTTCTTGCTCCATAGATGAGGGGATAACTCATTAATGAGCAATAATACATTTGAACTTCATATGGGGAGCTACCAAGCTAAATTCTAAGGGTTTCTTGGTGCTCCTGTATAAGGTTTACCTTAGACCTTACCAAATCCTGTCCCAAAAAATCCACCCATGAAGTATGGCTGCACTGTCAAGTCTTTAATTTCCTTAAGCCTCTGGCTTAAGCTCCAGAAAAAATCATTCCCAGATCATCATAACCCAAGTAATCATTTCTACATGATCATAAGAAATTATTTTTAAAATTTCTAAACATTGAGACTTGGTCATTTCTAGGAAAAGGCTGTAAAAATAGTCCCTTATTGTTTCCAAATGATTTCCAGATCAAAACTGTTCAATTTTCAAATTAAAAGCTTCAATCTGGAAGCATTTACAAGTAGCAGTTTTCTTCTTGTCAATAGCTGTATTGAGCTCATGTTCTGAGTTCAGAAAATGAAACCATGTCCCCTCAGCATCACAAACTCTCAGGCTGGGACTCGGATTGTTCCCTGTCTCACATTCCACCAGTTACAGAGCTGGACTTTCATTAGCACTAAGGCCAATTAAAAGACATGGGATCCAAACTGTTCTGACAGAACGTTGGCTACCTGACAAAATTAATATTTTTGTGAGAATGCTTTCCAGAGAGAAAGTCAACTTCTTTGTGCAAAAGAAATGCTCCCCTTTCATTTTCCCACCCACAATTTTTTGGACACACAGAGGCACACACGCCCATAATTTGGAGGCAGAGATGACACCACACATTTCTTGTCCCATTTGTTGGACAAGACAATGTCCAACATTGGACATTGAAAATTGTAATCCCTGTGCCACTTCCCATTTTCTGCATTGAAATATCTACCAAATGAAGGAGGAGATGAGGATGCTTCACAGGAAACAACATCCAGGCAGAAATCCAGGGATTAAAAACTATATAAATTAAGAATTAACAGACTACTGTTCTTCATTTTCCATAAAATACTGACACAGCTTTCTGAGTCTATTTTTGAGATAACTGAAAGCATTTGAGATTCTGAGAAGTTAGATATTTCTTTTTAAAATGCCCCTCTGTTTGTGATTAGATATTTTGCAATATTTTACTGTAGTTGGTAAATCAGATGAAAAAGAACTTACTGAAGCATAACTATTACCCTGGAAAGTAGAAATACAAAATTGCTTTTAAATAGTGATCTCCTACAGAAAAAAACCTGAAAACAAAGTAAAAATTTAAAATATTGAGTTTGCAGTCAAGATTAACATTAGACAATGTCCCTTCAATAAATGTTGAACACTTATTTTTTTAAAAATCCCTTAACATTTATTGCAATATAAAATTATGATTTTCCTTTGGATTTGAATAGAAATAACAATGAGACCAATCAATACAGGTCTGTTGATATTCCACTGCCAACACAGGTAAAATACATACATTTGAAGAGACACATTAAACTTGGATGTGGGCTAGGGTTTTCTCTCTTTGAGCTTCCTGGATGAAAGGCACTGTATGGTTAATAAGTGTTGGGGCTGTGATGTATTCTTAATATTCCTGGAAGAGCAGACATATTTGGAAAGTACATTGCTGTTTTTAGTAAGAGGGAATCCAAAGATTCTCAGTAAGGCCACACTGCTGGCTGGTGAAGGCAGGATTGCCCACAGATGGTTACAGCTGGCATGGTAAATTCTGCCTGTGATTTGCTTCAGAGCTCCCTGGAAAGCAGGTGGATAGAAAAGGACAATGATGGGAAATCCTGGTTCATTCCCCTCTCCTTGGTAACACCCTGAGAGTGAAGATTATGGGAATGAGAGGAAAAGTGGAGGATTCTGCCAGTAATTCTCTTATTTACACAGTGAGTCTCAAGTCCAATGTCTCACAGTGCACTCTCAGCTCTCACTCATTCCTTACCTGCTCTTTATTTATTCAGTTCCTGAAGTTAATTCTCTTATTAATGTGAAAAGATACAATTTAGAAAGTGTAATTTAATCTGCATCTGTCCCCCTTCCCAGTCCCCAGTGCTGGAGAGAGAAACAAAGACCTACCTGAATGCACTGTTGATTCTGTATTAAATAACCTGTTGTATGACCCTAGTGATAAAACTTTGCTTTTCTGCTGTAGGATATTAATGATTAATAACCAAGTGGCACTTTGGAGGATAGCACCAATTTAGGTTTCCACAGCCAACACACAAATGGAGGGACATATGAATATAAACTATTATAATAAAGCAGTTATAATGACCTGCAGCCATCCTGAAGGATGAGGAGGATAAAAGAGGGGAGAGGACAATTTTCCCTTGGTAGATGGATACAAGGAAGACAGCCACATGTTGTCAATAATCCCTTAGGTACTGTGAAGATGCTTTCCTGAAAGCAGCCTCCTCTGGTACCCTGCTCCTGTGACCAGGCATCCAAATGTTGCAGGGTAAGTGGCATTTTGGGATAAAGCTCTGAACCACCATCAGATTGAGATAACCCTGGCTTGCTCCAGGCTGCAATTGTTGAAGTTAAATATTTTCATGAAAAATTAACCCCCCAAATTGCAAACTGCTATTGCAAACTTACTGAATTTTAGAAATGGGAAAGTATGGATGCTCAGCCAGGCTTGACATTGATATTTCTCAAGCAAGAAACAAAAAAAAAAAACCCACACCAGAAACCAGACCTTCACTAAAGTGTTGGTATAATGCAGATGCAGAACCACTTTAAAAACCTTCCTATATATTGATTTCATGGTCTGGACACCCTTCTTTCATCATGACTCTCTTCCAGGAGGAGTCCCAAGCCTGCATTTTTTTCCCCATTCCACATTGTGGTGTCTGGGATGCAGCCAGGGGATGCCAGAGCTGGACAATCAAGGGAGCAGAGTCTGAGGATGCTACATAGATAGATGCTACATAGCAGATAGATGCTACACAGTAGACCAGAATTCAGCTTTTATTCTAACACAGGTATCTCCTTCCTTAAAAGAAAAAAAAATGTAAATATCACTAAATAATGCAGGTAACAAGCAGGAAGAAAGCTTATCTGCTCTTCTCCCACAGTTTGTGTACTCAGCTTTCTTGAAAGTGTCTCCATAGTGTGGCATTTTTCACTGTGAGATACATTGGTGTTACCATTTAATTCATTACCCAAGGGCCTGTAGTGTAAAATACAATTTTCCTACTTGGATTCCAACCATACCTGCCATGCATAATAAAAGCCAGACATTCATTTTGCAAAAATAAATCGAATTCCTTTCGGGAGCATGCTTTTATAGATGGCTGAAACTGCAGTGCTTCTGATTGGACTAGAATAAAAAAGGAAAAGGGAAAAAGAAAGGGGAAAAAAAATTGTCCCTGTGGATATTTGTTCACAAGTGTTACAGCTACTTCTGGGAAGGAGGATTCCCTGCTTCTTTAAATGGAGCGCACAGCGAACTGTGGGACAATGGCTCCGCTGTTCCAGACCGGGGGAAATGGACACGTGGAGATACGTTCTGCCTTGTTAATGTGCTCCAAAGCAGCTTTGTGCAGCTGCCACGAGGCTTCCCCCCTCTTTGCTGGCTGATTTCAAGAGCTGCCCTGGCCTGGTGGGCTCAGGAAGGACAAGGCCACGAGCTCAGCACCGCAGCCCCTCTCCGAGCACCACCAATCCTCCACTGATCCACCCTGACACCAATTGTGGGAGGGAAAATGAAAGGGGAGCATTTCTTTTGCACATAGAAGTTGATTTTCTCTCTGGGAAGCATATTGACGTGGGTGACATGAATAGCTCAGTGTGACCTGCCAGCTGGAGTGCTCATCCTGGAAAAAACTGCTCAGGGCGTCCTGGCTGACAATGTCACTTCAAGCTCCTCCAGACGAGTTCCTCCAAGCACTGTCATTGCCTGGTGAGTTATTGATGTGTATTAGTGATTAATGGTCAATGGTTTGACTCGCTGCTCTTAGAGGTCTTTTCCAGCCTTAATGACTCCATGACTGTATCATTTATTATATCACCATTTGTTGATTTTGCCCTGCAAGTGGCACTCTGCACTGCTGTTGTGACAGGCACACAGAGGTACCATGCAGTTCTGCACTTAATTTCCATGGAGTTAAATGGGATCTGTGGTTGCCCAGCACCTCAGAGGAGCAGGCACTAATTGCCAAGCAGTGAATGGAGCACTGAGAAGCACTGAGAGCAGGAAAGTTAGCTATGATGCCACCCAGAAGATTAAGAAGCTGTCATGCTTGCTCACAGTAAATCATTAGCCAACGTGTTTTATGAAATAATAACAGCATACATTGCTCCCTGCAGTCTGTGCTTGCTTCTGCATGAAATGTAACACAAGTCTGTAACAGGGAACAGAAATGAGAAGTGCAAAGTGAGGCATGGGAATACTGCAGTCCCTCTGTCCTTGGCCTGCCTGCTACAGCAGCTTGAGAGCACAGAAAATCAGCAGCCTCCCAATGAAGCTGCATATGCATGACTCGAGGCCAAGAGAAATCCCATATGTATCTCCAATATCTGCTAAAGGGATCTGCTCTTCCTTCTCCCAGGGAACACCTCTGGAGTCAAGCAGAGCATGACTTGTATTCCCTGGGTTTCAGGCATGTCCCAAAATCATCTGACTGCAGAAAGGCTTTGCCACTGCAAAGGTTCCAGCAAAGGGCTCACATTCCTTACCATATCTGCTGGTTTTTCATACCACTGGGCTGGTGCAGGCGTATTATACCAGCAAAATGTTCATTTTGGACTCACTCACTAGTCCTCCTTTGTGTTCTAATACCATGTGGGGTTCACTGTGTCTGTTTAACTCCAGTCAAATTAGAACCACGGCACGTAAGAAACACCAATTTGCAGAAGTGTGTGATTCAGCAAGAGAAATAACTCCCAGGACTCCTACTGTCTTATCAAGTGATTTTGAGATTATAGTGCCACACTTAATTTTGGATACCAAGCTCCTGATAGCTGAATAAATAGCTCAGTAAATAAGGACAGAATCTCATCAGTCATTTATTCTGATCTGCAGTTGGGTCCAGCATGTGAATTAAGATCTGAGCTCTCATCCATCCTGTAGGGAAGGAAAACATTTGTGCAAAACACATTCACATATTCCATTAAGACCATTCCAAAACGGTTCAACCAGAATCCAGATTTCTGGGTGCACTTACACCTTATGCCCACAAATAAAACTTTAACGCAAACCTTACAAGATAATTAACTTCGCTTAAAAAGCCAACAATAACAAGGAAACTTGGCAATGGTCAACTTTTTCTCTTGCCCTCTGTTCCTGATTAACTTTGCTGGAACACCTACAGGATTATGTGTGCATTTTGCAGCTGTCCCACCAGTGTTAAGGCAAGATTTGCATGTGCAATAATGAAAGCAGCAATAGACCTCACAGGCTTGATCCTCATTCCCAGGCACTTCTGAGTGTGATCTGACACTGGTACTCACAGGAGTATGGACACCCCCTCAGGGGGATGACCGCAGCCCATCTGAAGAACCTTGTGGAGGAAGAGTTTAGGCTCAGATGAGGCTTATCTCCATTCTCTCTCTCTCCCCCTTCCTTCAAGGGAAGGTACCACAAAGCAGAGGGAGCAGAGGGAACACTTCCCACCAACTCCTGCAGTCTCCTTTCTCAGCCTTTCTCCACCTTGCCCCATCAGCTTTTCATTAAAACACACATGTATAATGGGAGAATGTTTACTTAAGTTTGCTGGTATTTGAATTAACAGAGTCCCTTCACAACACCAAATCAGACAACATTTCCTGGGTGATGTATTGAAAATCTTGTGAGAACACAGGCAGAAGCACTAATTGTGTGTACATCATTAACTCCAAGCTGATAAAACATTAGCTGCTTTACTCCTGCCAAATGCACCAGGCACCTCTTCCAGCAGTGTGTTACTGTTTGAATGTTACCTGTCAGAAAGTGAGAGTACCTTAGCTTTGCTTAAATCACTTCAGAATTTGTGGAGTTGGGACTTCAGAATTTTTGCAGTTGATACATGTCTTAAAATGAAGAAGGAATCCTTTTGAAACAAAATGCAGCATTTCAGAAGTTGGGGTTATTTTTTGTCTCCTTAAATTATTAGAATTCAACACTTTTTTTTGTTTGTTTGTTTTCAAACATTTTTGGCCCTTCCAAACTACTGAGTTTCAGAAAGGCTGAGGAAGAGGAGCAAATGCCCCAATGCATGGTCTGGAGTGCTTGGCAAGGAGTTTGACAACAAAAGTTGGGGCACGTCTAAGGAGATGTGGAATCCCAAATGGAGTGCTTTGTCTTAAACCTCTCTCAGCTCTGTGCCACAACAGCATTTCACCCTTGACTGTGCTACTGCTGCTGGTTTGATCATAGTATAATAGAAATTATTACATGCATATTTATTTATGTATTGCAAATATACTGTGCACGTAGACAGAACCATGACTAGATAAATACATTCTCCCTGTGCATCTAAGCCATCCCCTTTAGAATACACAAATCCCTTGGCTTCAGACTTAAAGAAATTAAATCCCATCCAGTGGACATTGTAGGCATCTTGTCCATTTTTGGATGCTCACACCTGATCCTTTGTATCAGGAATTCCACTAAAAATATTTTAATTTTTCATTTCCCAAAGTTAAGCTTGTGTTTGGATTCAGTAAGAGTCTGATGAACAATTATACTTGCCCCACAGATGAGTAACATATACAATTCAATTCAAGCATGAAATTAATAGTCACTGCTCAAGGGCTGTATTTAATTTGATTTATAGCATATAACCTTATTTTTCAGCCTCACTTGCTATTTAGCCCCATCAGTAACTTTTTCTTCTCTGTCTTTTATTTGCTGCATGCAAGAGTGTCCTGATTTTTGGGCCAAGTGGGTTATTCCATGCCACCCCTGACCTGCTCTGCTGAGGCTCTCTCTGGCATGATGGATATGCCCCAACTTCTTATGTGGCATGAAAAATACCCATTAGATGCAAAAAAAATAGATCAATTTATAGTGAAAAACCAAAAATGAGTAACTGAGAGTGGACTCCCGAGTCAGATATTTCCTCCCCTTCTCTAGCCAGCATCAAAGGCTGGACTTCTGCCAGCTGCTTCCTCCTCAAAACCCAACAAAAATGAGTCTTATGCTGGGTAATGCTCTAAAAGCCTTTCTGCAGAATACACTTGCCCTGTTTGCATGTGGCTGGGCAAGGCTTGGAGGCCCTCTAATTGTCATGGATAGATCAGCAAACCCCGTTGAAAGCCATGTCAGCCCCATTTAATTATTTTGCTTCACACTTGGGTGCCTTTAACACAACAGTGCCTGCAAGGTGTTCTCTATGCTGGCAGCTGCCTGGGAGAAGAGTAGCTGATTTAAAGGTTGGAGGGGAATAAAAAAAAACCCAACAAAGGCCCATTACGGTTTTCCAGGAAAGTAAAATGGAACGAAACGAGAACGAAAAACAATTGCCCTGGTAATCAGCATCATGATTAAGGAAGTGGACCAAAGAGAGACCAAAAGATGCATCATAAATCTTAAGGATCAGCTCCCCACATGCTGCTGGATTACAGCTGGCTGCTCAGCACCTCATTAATGCCATGCAGTTCAGATGCTGGAAAATGCCTGCTCATGATAACACTGAAAAGCCATTATTCCTGTGTAGAAGAGTCTCACTCTGCATCTGGGCAGCATTTTTGAAAATATCTCTCCAAGTCCAACATACAGCCTCACTTTGACAAATCTGCCCAGACAATTTGGCAATTTGGTTTTACCCTTTAGAAACGGTACAACCAGAACACCTGAGAGCTTTCCTGAGGCCACACCCACCACTGCTTTTTCCAGAGAAATGAGGCCAAGCAGTTTCCCAAAGAAGGGTGTCAATGTATGCCCATTGGCCAGACCCACTGAGATGGTGTTGGCTCTCCAGGAATGTATTTGATGCTTGTACAGTTCAGGTTTTTAGCCCTAAATTATATTTTCTAATATGTAGGCAAATATTAGAGTTTGGTTTTTAAAATATATATTAGGAATTATATATAACATTATAATTATATTTATATTGTATATAACTAATTATATAAAATACAGTCCACATTAAGTGACCACTTATACTATTTTTCTCCCCTTCTTACCATTAACTTGTCACATGACTTCATCCTCCTTTTTAAGTACCTGTCTCAAAACATTATTTTAAGTGAAAACATGCTGGTGTTGCTGGTCTAGATATTGGCACAGAAGAGTTGGTACACTGGGTTCTATTTTCATTTTCTCCAGAGCTCTCCTGAGTTCCTGTGCATATTATTCATCCCAGTATTATACTGATGAAGCAATGACTTTTGTATATAACTACATAATATGCTTGCCTTTTTTTTTTATTTCCAGGATGGTGAAGAGCCAAAACACATAAAATAATATTAGCATTGATCAGCATTAATTTTGCCAGCAGTTACATTTTCCAAATTCTGTTCTCCACCTTATAATAACATTCTCAAATTATAAGGCACAAGACTCAAATTGCTACTTACACTGACATCAAAATGTAGCAATTACTCTTGTTATAAGGAAATAAGCATGTGGGAAAAGAAGCAGGTCTGTGTCTTTCCTGGGGCTGTTTCCATATAAATCAGTCTTTCCACTATCAGAAATATTTCTTCACAAGATAAAGGAAAGAGAGTTTGGTTCCTTCATTATAAAATTGACCCAAACACGACAACTGTCTCTCCTAGGCTTACTTTTGTATGAACAATGACTTTCTCTGGAAAATGGTCATGCATGAGGCATCATTAAAAAAATATAATCAATATTAAAAACTATCAGAGCAATGGAAATATTTTCAACTATTATTTTATGCTTTCATTCACCTAACTGCATTGGCAATTTTTCCATCCCATTTTAGCATTACCATTTTGCAGGGTTAACATCTTAAAGGATTTTCTCTTCCTATATGTGTTTTTGAAAAATCCATTTCATCCTTAAAATACACATTTTAGCAGTGAATGGTAGCTACTGATTATCACTTAATTTAATGGAATTATTATACACTATAATTATTATCTAGTTATTAAAGTTATTTCTTTTAGTGCCTAGCTCATGGAGACCATAAATGTTACTTTGGTTATAAATGAAATATAATGCTGCACTTTGAATAGTGACCTTCCTTACTGGTGAGTTTATTTCTTGGCTGGTTTATTGAAAGTGAAGAGGACAAAATAAGGGTAAAGAGCACCCAGAAGCTGAGGGACATGAAGTAAGGAAATCATGATTTCAGGTGAGATAAAACCCAGATGCAAACTCAATGCAGAAATATTTTCATGGCTGAAATTTTGCTTCAGATCCTAGAAACAGCAAAGATGTGGAAAGGCTGGAGTATGTCTAGAAAACACGCTTCCCCCTCTTCCATCTGTCATCCCAGCCACCTCCACCAGAGAATCCTTAGCCTGACTCCACAACAACTGCTTCTTTGGATCCGGCTTCATCCTGCCTGCTCAACAGCAGTGGGGCGGCAGCAGAGGGTGGCACATGCCTGGAATTCAATAGGCACTTGGCACGGCCTCCTCATCCCTCCTGGCAAGAGATCCATGTGCTCCCAGGCATTTCTGGGTGTTCCGTGCCACTTGAGTCAGCCACGCATACGGTCAGCCCCAAGGAATTCCTGGCAGCAGCAAAGCCCGGATCGCAAGCTGTGAGCTGTGCCTGTGTCCAAGAGCAGCTGGGCCTGCCTGGTCCCTGAGCTGGGGGCTGGACTCCCACTGTCTGTGGGTGTGGGGGGGAGAGACAGCCCAGGGGAAAACCAAACAAAACAGCTTAAAAAAAGTCTTGTCTGGAACATCACTCCATAGGCAGAGTTTTGTTGATTGCATGCGATAATCACTGGATTTGTTCCTTACAGGAAATATTTTCCTTGGTGGCAGCTCATCACATGGCTCCATCTGTGAGTTCACATCAGACCACAGGAGTGGGCATGGAGGAAAAAAAAGTGACGGGCTATTTTCATAGTGTGTCCCCCCAGCTCTTCCCCCCAATTTCTCTGCAGTTTCATTTCTCTGCAGTTTAATATTCCCCACTGCCTCTAGAGCCTTCTCGTGAATTGTCTCTTTTTTTTTGGTTTATTTACCCAAAGATGCCTTTGCATTCCCACAGGCCTGAACTGCATCGACTGCAATTTCTGTTAGTTGTTACACGGCGCTAGAAAACCCTTGGAAGACTCTTCAGCATGGCAAAAAGCAGATGAAAAATGAGTGTGTGAGAGAGAGGGGGAAAGGTCAAAGTGCTGAACATTATCCCGAAAAAACATTGTTTTGTTAATAAATATGTCGTTTGCCAAGGGTGGCAGACCCCGGAATATCCACGCTGTGGGAAATCTTTTCGCTGTCAAAAGCACTACGATGCTTTGCCACGTGGACAAAAAATACCCACCCAAGGATCATCTCAGGGCCAAATAATTTCCCACTAAATCAATAACAAGTGAGAGCTTGTAAGGATATTTTTTCAGGCTGAGAGCAGCTCTTGGATGGACTCGCAGGGGTGCTGGTCATTGCTGGTCATTGTTATCCATGTATTCAAAGAAGAATGTCTGTCTTATGAGAATGTTATTTAAAGCAGGAGATAAAATGCTGCAGGAAGAGTTCCCTTGCAGTGAAAGGAGATCAGGACACAGCAGATGGACATCATCCATTCCTGCTGGGGTGGCACCAGTACCACAAATAGGTTTGCAGTATCACAGGGAGAAAGAGATGACAGCAGAGTGTTGATTACCCAGCAGACATTTCCTTTATAATAGAAACAATAGTCCCAAAAATCATTGCACTGTAGTGATTATTCAATGTGATGCTGACTGAAAATAAAAAGGGATTTTTCATTATAAACCCAGTTCTACACTCCCAGTTGTCACAGCCACAGCACCAAAGCCCTTAATGACAAGATAAAAAGAAGCTGTTCACTGTGTGTCAGCACCTATGCAAAGTCTCTCCTTACACAGTGGGAATTCTTTACAAACTGTCAAGGAAGTGCCAAAAAGCCAAAACTAATAGGTCTCCATAAATACTAACATAATAAAGAGAGATGCAAATTGACAACTTTATCTCCCAAGTCACAACTCCATGGCCATTACAAAATTAGTGCTTTGGGAAATCTTGTGTTTTAAAGAGGGTCCATCTCATTGCCTATGCAGAGAAGGGATGCATTTTCCATTTCCACTGCTCCACCAAGCAAATATTGATATCCTAAAGTCAGGGAAGAGGGAAATGCAGGACTCTGAGCTATGATGTGGCACTCACCAGGCACAGCAACCTTGCACATATAAAATGGGGTCATGGAGAGAGTAATGCCAACATCTCAGCTTTGTAGTTTTACTGCCACCTCTGCTGAGGCACCAGAAGCAAGACCAGTCCTAGCTGGTGGCTTCAAAAAACAAGCAGTAATTGCGTGAGAATGGTTGCTCAACTCCTTTAGCATATGCACCAGACAGCACAAGCAGGCTTGGAAGGAGACTGGAAAATACAGCCTTTAGACTTTTGGGAAAAGATTCATTGAGTTTTGACCGCACGGAGAGATAATGCGAACAGCCCAGAGGTCTGACTTATGGCCAAAATGACATGGATACGATGTTGTTTGTCTGGTCTGCACCTGAGAACCAGTCTGGCCTGATCCCAGGTGAGTCAGAGCCAGTGAGAACAGAGGATATTCCCTCAGGTCTCAGGCTGAGACGCTCCCTTGACCATCTGTGGCCAGCTTTGCAGTGCCTTGAGGGCTGCCTGGGTGTCAGCAGGGCCATCCCAAGCCCTGGGCCACCCCGTGCCAGTCTGACCACACATGACCCCAGGGAAAGCAAGGAGAACTTGGGGTTCCCCCTCATATCCACCCCATCCTTTTTCCATAGGATCATGTTTTGATTTTGATTTACCATAAGGCTGGAAAGGTACAGGCAGTGTTTAGATGGGGAAATGCAGCACTACTTCTGTATGCATGCAGGGCACAGATGACCTCTTCTATGCTTTTCTGTCAAAAAATTTCTTCTTTCTTCCCATTAAAATTTTCAACTGAGTGTTTCAATGTTTTTAGCAATTCTCCTGAAAAAAGTTCTTCTGCAAAGCTGCAGAAGATGTGTGACCCCAGTTATGAAAACAGAGAAGTAACACTGACACCTCATCACATGTCCTTCTTCCACCATGACCAAAGGGCCAACAAGTACAAGGTGTACTTATCTCCTCTATATTGAAGTAGGATATCCACTGAAGTAGGAGATATCCAAAATAAATGTTAGGTCCAAAACTTACAAGAAAAGACACAATTGAGGGAGCTTGCAATTGCAAGCGGATTTTCTGGAGAATAAAAGTGCCTCCTGGGGATGCTGGACCAGCCACCCCCACAGCGTGAGACAGATTCCTTCACTTGTCCTGAGCTGGAAATGTCTCACCCAGGCTTCCACCAATCCTCAACCCTTGCAGTACTGAGCACTCAAGAGAGAATATCAACTACTCTTAGCCCATTTGCTCCTGTTATCAGGATCTCTGGTCCAGTCAGAAATAGTCAGGGAGGTTTGTGTTGGTCTTAGGCAGCTCTTCTGCCAAAGATATGACCTTTTATGGGCCTTTAAGGGCTGGTTGGGTATGAGAATTCATAGTTGAGAAAGAAAAATCTCAGGAAAATATGGACATATCTCCCTTTTTTAAAATGTAAAATTAGGTGCATTATAACTGGGAAATTCACCAGATCTACTGCTTCCATTTGAATGAGCAGCATGACAGAGACCAAAATGGCTCCTCTGCTTGCCAGTAGGAAGAAAAGTTTGTAAAAGCCTTTTTTTCTGCTGCTGAGCCATTCACCCATCAGTTTTATTTACCTCTAAACCCAGTAACCATATAATTCCTCACAGCCTGTTCCTATATGACAGAAACAATGGTCCAGAACCAAATAATGGAGCAGTAATTTAACCCCAGCTTTTGGATGCTGCCCACAAGCAGCGCCAAGAGCCGCGCCAAGGTCGCTGCTGTGGCTGAGCTGCATCTGGGCTGGGGCTCTGCCCTGTCCTGCTCACAGAGACACTGATCAGGCATTCAGGAACTCATCTGGCTTTTTTTTCAGCCTATTTGTCCTTGTTTTCCACTGAATATTACACGTGAAAGAATGGAAGGGTGGGCAAGCGCTGGCAGAGGCTGCCCAGGGAAAGGGTAGAGCCACTCCATCCCTGGAGGCATTAAATTATGTCCAGATGTGGCTCTTGGGGACATGGCTTGGTGGTGGGCTTGGCAGTGCTGGATTAATGATTAGAATCAATGATCTTAGAGGTCTTTTCCAACTTAAAAGATTCCATGATTCTTAGCTTTGGTCACAAAGAGAGTCCGTGGGGTCAGGAGCAAAAGCATTTGGTCCATGAAAGAAGCAAACCCTGACCAGAGCAATTCCACACCAAACACATCAAAGTTCCAAGAGCTGAAGAGCCAGCACGTGTCATTAATGCCATTTTAATGCATTTTTAATGCATTTTTAATGGCACTAAAATACAATGACTTAAAGATAGAGCTTATATCCACAGATAAAATCAGCAGAACACAGGCACTTGTTAGAAGTATGGGATTGCTTTTATAAGCTACGGAGGAAATATCCTAATTACCTGTGTGAGACTTAGGGCAGCAATAATTCAGAATGAATGGGGTTACAGGTGATGTTACAGAGGATAGAGGCAGGAGTTGATGTTCTTAGAGCAGTCTAGTGCCACAGCTTTAAATTTGGAGCAGTTGTGGGAAAATTATGGCAAATGAGGGGGAACTGATGAAAAATGTTGCTGTATAAGACCAACTTGGACACCGAAAAAAGGCAAAATTTCACAATTGAATAAAAAAAGAAAAAGAGCAACACTAAATGAGATACATGTACCCACATGCTGTGAATAAACACACAAAATCATATAGGCACTGTTTGTTATATACACTGCTTTCTTAGGGAAAACTCCTTGGAGAACCATCTGTTGCCTGAATTCCGATGGTGATCGGGCTGAGATCTCATCAGTGGCAATAAATCCACCCTCATGCACATCCAGTCTTGTCACTGAGCAGAGGATTATGGTGACTAATGGCTCTCAGGTTAGCATTCAGCTCCAAGTGGACAGGTAGTTTGTATTCTGCATCAGATCTGTGGCTCGCTAGAAAAACAATTTTCAAGCACGCTTTTTCCATACCACAAAGATAATTCAACATCTTTTGTTCTGAAATATTCCAGAAGATTTCACAGATTTCATAAACTCTGTGCACTGAATGTGGTTACTGAATGTGGTACACTGTAGCAAATCCACAGTTACTCCATTGATTTTGGTAAAATTAAACACATCTGCAGCATACACACATACTCTGCAGCTTTTAAGCTTTTCACTGCAGCATAATGTGAGGGTTTTGCACATAATTTCTTTAAGGGAATTCCTAAGCATGCCATAAATCTTTCTCATAAATGTGTTTTCGGTGGACCAAGTCCACAGCTAATTGATACACATGCCAACATCCATGCTAAATTTTTCTGAGAAATATATGCAGAGGTTTTATTAGTAAAATGTTACAGGAACAACTCAGCCCAGGTACTTGAGGAATTTACTAAGATCACTTAAAATGTATTTTGTTTCTTTCAAACACACAAGATCTGATCTGCAGCCAGTTATGGATTAAAAAATCCATAGGATTGTTTTCCATGGGCTGTCCTGCAGTACAGAAGACATTGACCTCAGCAGTAAAACTGGTTGAAGATCCTCTTCTCCCTCTGATTCTCTTTTTTATTTCTACTTACTCCCACCTTCACACTTCCACTAGTGACCCCATCACTTACAGGTAAATATCTGTGGTTTGGGAGCAATTCCCTCTGAAGAGGTTTTGGCTGCTGGAGCTGGAGCAGGGAGGGAGCACGGCTGGAATTTCAGCCTTGTGGGGTGGTTATTGAAACCTCTGCACAACACCTGCCCAGCTAAGGTCACACCTGAGCAGCCTGGTGCCCTTCCTCTGGTAGGAGCCAGCAAAAAAAGAGAGGCAGGGGTGGACCCAGAGCAGGCAGGAAAAGAGGGCTCTGTCCAAAGGGAATTGCTGGTGGATCCTGGGTGGGGAAGGGAGCCTGCTGGTCACGCTCTCCTGGCTGAGCACGCCAGATGCACGGCTGCCAGGAGCCTATTAAATATTGAAGAGCCAGCATTCAGCAGGCAGGGGAAAAACAACATATCAACTCATTTAGTGGTGAGAAAGGTTTTGCGTTATGGCTCGTGCAAAACGACGCGCTGTTCCCTGCTCCCGCTCCCAGCATGGGAGAGTCATGGAAGGAGGCACTGCCGTGGGCCCAGAGCCACGAGAGCCCCAAGTGGGATCGATCCTCCCGTGCTGGGTGTCACTGGCGTCCCCAGCCCCTCACAGATTGCTGTTGGCAGCTCCCCTGCCTGCAAACAGAGGCTTTGACACTCACTCGGGGGCTGGAGGTGACCTGTTAGTGCCCCAACATCTGCATGGCAGACAAGGCCCAGAGATGCCTCTGGGGGTTTCTTCCTCTCCGTGGGACCCTGTTGAGAACTAGGATGTTCCACAACTGCATCCCACAATTATGCTTTAGCCCCTTGGATTTCTAAGGAAATCTCTGCTGTGATTAGACCTTGGGAAGGTTCACGGCCTATTGCGGGAGGAATGTTTTATTCCAAGCCATTCATCCAAGATTTTAATTTTTCTAGAAATAACGTATTTCATGGCTGGCTGGGCAGTAAGTGAATTATAAAATATAACTATAATATGCTGGTAACAAAGGTTGAAACTGTTATCAAATTTCACCACCTAACAATAGTCAGTTTTACTGAAGTACAATAAATAATAAGTGCTGTTTTATTGGATATGTTTTGTTCTTAACACTAGCACAGTAATTTCTATTATAACATAAACCAGAATTTAATTGAAACCATATTCCAGTTTATACTTATCACGCAGGTTAATAATCCCCTCCTTCCAAACTTAAAATTTACAAAATGTTTCCTTCTTTTTTGGTACCTACACTCTCACATTCACTAGCAGGGGTTTGCTACTTTCTGTGCACCTAAATGATAGACTTTTCTTTTTTCACCAAACCTTTGTGCTCTACCTTGTACCCTTCAAGTAAAAATCAACATTTTGTACCCTCCTGTTTTTTTGGGGTTTTTTTTTCTGTCCATGAGTAACAATAATCAACAACCTCCATTCCTGGGTCAGGCCACTTTGAAACTGCAGTTCAAAAGCTCCCTGTTCTCCTTAAATGCCCTTTTGTCCTTCTTAAATTACTCTCAAATTTTAATTTTTTTTTTTTCTCTCTGCAGAAGGGAAAAACCTGAACTTCTTCACTTAACTCTGCCAAAAGTACTTCCAATATGGATAGATAACCTCTGTGGCAGTGAAGTTTGATTACTTCCCAGAACCATTTTCACTTCTGAGAAGGTTAGACCTATGACCCAGCTAATCTAGCCAGGATCCAGGTGATAAGGGGAGCTCATCACCAAGTGCAAGGCTGGGCTGGATGGGGCTCTGAGCAACCTGCTCTAGTGGAAGGTGTCCCTGCCTGTGGCAGGGTGTAGGAACAAAATGGTCTTTAAGGCCCCTTCCAATCCAAACTTTTCTGTGCTTCTGGTAGCCCCACCTTTGAATCCTGCTCTAATCTGTTCAGGATTGATGTGACACTCACCCACCAATCTTCAAAGAAAGGAGAAATCATTTTTGCACTGAATAGAGCAAACATCCTGCTGCAAAGATTTGCACACTTGCCAGCTGACCTGGCTCCCCTCTATTCCCTTTATGATGATCCTTTTACAGTGGGTCAGAAAACAATTCTCTCCAATTTTGGCTTTAAACAGCCAGCTTGTCTCTGTGCAGGAGACTCCCTGCAGGGACCCAGGGAGGAATTTCTGTGCCCTGTTCACACCAGCCAGCAGCAGGGACATCAGCAACCAGCCCACAGCCCTCATGCTTGATTGAAAGCTGTGACCTGTTTGCTAAGGCCACAGCAATTACAATTTTAATTAACCTCTGCACTTTCTGCAACCAACAGGTAACTTATTTCACTTATTGACAGAATTAACCAGCTCTCACTCCCATCATAAACCCCAACAACAACCCCCTTCCCAAAACCTGATTTAGAGGCTGGACACGCAAGGAGGGTAGAAAATGGTACCTTAATCACTCCTCCCTCACAAGCTTGTAGCTCCTGGTTTTACATGCCAACAACTTCCAGACTGGTCCCTTTCCTTTACTGAATGAAGATTGAGTGTTATAAATCCTTCTTCATCTCTAAAATCCATGTCACATTCATGCACTTTCAGCCATCAAAATACAAAAGGGCATCAGAGACATTTTCTGGGCACCCAGTCCAGCCCACACTAAAATAAATTAGAAATTCCAGTCAGTTCTAATGGAGGCATGATCAGACCTCCCAGAGTGTAAAAATTACAATTTTCATGCTCAGATGGTTCCAAAATAGAGAATTTGCTTCAGCTTTGCAGAACGATACAGCCATAGACTGAAAATATGAAATTATTATGCAGATAGTCAGATATGGGACTCTGACAGTTGAATAAAAGTCTTCTTCAAATTTTTGCACATCTTTCAGTGAAAATAGCTAAATAAGTCACTAAGGTAATACCTGCTGGTGCATTTCAGGGAAGATAACTTTGGGGGGGGCGAGTTACAGCTAATAAAGAAACCAAAACAGGTAATGCTGGTAACTAAATCCTATTATTGCTCTTTTCTGTCATGATCTGGATTGCTTTTTGTCTTCCCTCTGAATGGATCTCAATATTTCTGCCCTGATGGCTGGAAATCAGAGTTGTATCCTGGAGAGAGGCTGTCCATCCCCCTCAGGAAAGGAGAGTTGCCAGAGATAACATACTACCTTGGCCTCCACAGGTGGGAAAGGGACTCTGGTCCTGGGCTCGCATCCCCATGCAGAGAGGGATGAAGGAGGTGCTGGGACCTCCAGAACTGGTGCCCAGCACACCAGGAGCTTTTATTCTCTCTCTTCCCAGGGCCATCCAGTTATTCCTTCTTAGCTCTGGTTCCCTTTCACAAATATTTAAGCTGTCTGAGGGGCACCAACAGAGCACACGAGGCCCTTGGAGCCAGCTGCACTCCAGCCAGGCTTGGAAGTAGCTGTGACCTAGGGAAGGATTAGGGGGAAGGCATGAGGAAGAGAACATCAAGTGTTCCATTACAAGGCTGATTAGAGTTTCCTAACAAAAGCAAAAGTTCCTTAATCACTCTTCAAGGTTAAGAGGTTGGTGCTGTATTCCCACGTGCCCTGACCTTCTCTAGTTAGCATGCTGTTGGTATTCCACTTCTGAAATATGAATAAGCTATTCATTATCACCACAGCCATTATTCTTCTGCAAGACACCACAAAGGAAAAAAGTTGCTTCTTTTCACAGGAGACAAGGTCAATCTACTCTATCAGTCGACTAAGCCTGAATAATGTATAAACTGTTTTTCACAGGAGGCTCTTGCAGCTGAGCAGGAGATAAGCAATGCATATCCATAAGGATGGACAGCAAGGAAAGATAATCTACAGTTTGGAAATATTTTTACTGTGAGGTATTTGCTACATCTGCTACAGCATCATCCAAATGAGTGGGCCTTTGCAGATAGAAACTCGATTCTGTTATCTTTCCACTACAAGCCCCTCTCTTTAATAAGGTGGGAGTTGTGGTGCAGTTCATACCTGACGGCGAAGATAGAGGAAGGGGGATCTCAGAGCAGGAAATATTTATGTTATTATTCTTGTGGTTGATATCACCAATATCAGTGCCCAAGTGTAGCCAGGTGAAGCTTGTAGGGAGAGGTAGAAACTTTCATCAGGCCAGCTAAAGCATTTTTTTAAAATAGCAGAAGAACTTCTGGACACAGGAGCCTTTCTGGAGGTTAGAAAAAAGGCCCAATTTTGTTGATGTTTCTCTTTAGTCCTGGGGAAGGGTTTGTGTGTGCCAAAAAAGCTTCCCTAGTTTTTGCAGCTGTATCACTTTACTCAAAATACTCTCTCACCTCTCCTTTCAAACTGCCTCAATTTTTCCTTAGGGTATCACGACACAACAACATTACTGTTAATTACATTAACTCATCTCACATAATGAGAATTAATGAGATTTCTGCCATTGTGAAAACAGTCAAGAGTGCAGTACAGCACTAAAGACATTCTTAGCATTTTTCTACTTGCTTGATGCTCTTTCTATTTATTAACTTAATTGTGGGACACACAGATGGAGCATACACACAGAGATACCACTTTTCTCTGCCTCTGGTGATGAAGCTACAACTTCATACAATATAAATACATGAAATACAAGGATTGCAGTTTTGAGTGGCTCACTTTCTTCCTGTTTTCTCTGTTTCTCTGCCTGAAACCCTAAAACAAACTGAAACTTTTTTGATTTTGACAGACATATATTGCCATAAAGCCCCAATCCATTACAAATGGAAATCAAGGACGAGGGTGAGTTGACTGAATTACTTCATTCCTCAGTGATTAACAGTACTTATAAAAATCTGATGCCACCAGAACTGCTGGTGTCCTGATATCTCTGCAGTTTGGGATGATGAGTTTGAGGTCAGCAGAAGGTAAACTCCTCGAAGGCCATGCAGCTTTAAGCCCACTTGAAGGGTTTGTTTAAATCTTCCCCGAAATTCCACAGTTATCCCTGTCCTTATCCCACAGCTTGCACTCAGTCTAAGTGCTCCCCTAAAACCATTAGGAGCGATTTCACAGACGCTTGTGCAAACGATGAAAAATTGTAATTACTGCCCGCATGGATGAGAATGATAAATCAAATTTTTCCTTTGCGTGCTTTAGGTCAGATTTGCTAACTCTCCATTTAACAGCTTTCTCATGCTAAGGCTGCTCAGTCTCTAGGAGAGGGAGGGCTGTGGGACGTGTGTCAAAACCAGAGCAGCCTGTTTTCACAGTCTTATCCATTTTAGGTAATTCCTGCACTAATAATGAAACTGCTGGGGAAAAAAAAAAAGTCTGAAAGAAGCAAAGTGATTATGGAATATCTGTGGTGAAAGAGACAAGACAACCAGTGGGAGACAGATGCAATCAAAAATAGGGTAGAACCGATTCTTTAAGTTTTGCCTAGAAGCCCAAAGGGGATGCTGCTTTCTGCAGTGCGAACATCTGAGCTTACAAATAATATCTGACTAATATCTGACTTACCTTCAGGTGGTGGGAGTGGTGGAGGAAGTGAAGGCTCTCTGCTTTCCTGATAAGTCAGCTGACATTATTTAAGCAGCAAAATCAAGGGATTTAACCATGACATAAGTTATATGAAGTAAAATATTATTTTATATTTTCCCATCTATTACATCCATTACTTTGCATACATTTCTTACTAATTGTATTAGTAGAAACTTAAGACAGTAACTTACTCTAATTTTTAGAAGTTGAATAAAACAAATTACTTTTTTCAGGCCCACAGGAAGCCATGAAAAAATTTTTTACTTCAGCTGAACAGTATTTTTAAAAATATTTTTAATTTTTTTCCATAGAAGAACAAGTTCTTCAGACAGTTTTTATAAGAACATTTATGGGAAATATGTTGTATTGTATTATCAGCCATGTCTGTGTGGGCTGCAATGGATAAGTCAAGAGTTATGTCATGGCACTTCTATGGTCTGGGTGTTCAAACATCCTGATCAAGAAACTTTCTAGATTCCCTCATGCTCTTGTAATTCTGTCTTTTCCACAGAAGACAAATGTCCTAACCTGGAGGAGAATAGAACTGGGTGGTGAGTCTGGATGGAGTCAGAAGTCAGAGTCAGACATAACTGCAGTTTTACTGTAGAACTTGGAAATAGTTATTTTCTATTTTTCACTGGAAAAAAAATGCACCTTTTTTTTTCCTTATCGACTCTGCCTGTTTGGGTAATTATATTCTAAATGAAAAAGAGGATTAGTGCTTTGATCAGCTGTCAATTTATCCCTACCTACAACATCTCAAGCACTGTTTTCTTCTAAATCTCACAGGAGTTTTCAGTGACTTGAAGTGACTCAATAAATTCTTGAGGAGGCGTCAGGCCATGCAGGAGGTTTCAATACACTGATTTTTATTTATTATATGCTCCAATGGTTTCTGAACAGAGAAAAAGCCATGCATGGTTACATAAGAACTGAGGCACACGATAAGGAGAGCAGATGTTTCTGTGACCAGGGCTCAGAGCCCTAATTGCCAGCTGGCATGTTTTTTCCTTAATCTGTTGGAGATATCGACTTGCCAGGCTGAAATGTAGAGTTCCTCTGAACCCTGGGAATATTGGGTGTGTAGCTCATCACTTCCTGTGGAGTGAAATGCTAATTTTAAATGGCATTCCTCATTATCCATGCAACACGGCCCGTTCAAATACTCTCTAATCTGAGCCCCCAAATCCAGACTCAGGGATGACAATATCCAGGTTTTCCTCCACTACTGCTACCTGGAGGTAGATTCCAGAGGTTGAATCACCTAGATATTAGAAGCAGCTGCACTATTTCTTTTCTGGCCAGGAAAGAGCTTGAAATGCTGTGGCAGGTCACTGCTGTAAAAATCAGATTTATATTTGCCAGCATCCCCAGCAGTTTGCTGTGGATGCAAAACCAGCATTACTGCTTTGGGTATAAATTCCTCTGGGTTTCAATGTAACAGAAACTTGAGAATGGCATCTGTACACAACTTGAGCACAGAAAACCTTGCTGAAAATGTTTAAATGCATATTAGCCTGACTAGGACAAAGAAAATATTATCCAGCAGCTAGCAGCTGAGATGGGAGCAGAAATTGTGAGAGCCACTGCTGAGGGTGAAATCCTGCACAAAATAACTAAGGCTTTTAGTGCAGGATTAGCAAACTAGCTTCTTCCCAGCATCTATTATAAATACATGGCTGGGTGTTTGTTGCTACAAATTATATGCTTAGAGACACCAGACAGCAGTCTGTAATCTCAAACAAAACACCATGTGGAAAAGTACATGCAAAAATGCTGTAAGTAGCTGCATGCCAATTTATAGATGTTTATAAGCCTGAAAAATTGCAGCTGGAGGCATCATGCTATACACAGGTGTATTGGAATAATTTACTCTCCAAAAAGCAAGAGAAATCCAGTCATGTCATTCCCTCCCACCCCCCATATTTGTATCATAACAAAATATTAGTAAAGAATTCACAAAGGTTAATTGAAGAGGCCTTGTACATCTTCAGGGAAGGTGGCCAACAGCAATTTCAATTAATTTTGCAGAAACAGACATTTTATGACAGATTTCTCATGTCCAGCAGGGAATTTCTGTACAAAGAGAACACCAAATCAGACCAGGTATCTACCAGGACCTGCAGGCTGCCCTAAGTCAGGCAGAGAAGTGCCTTGGGCACTCACTTGATTAGCAGAGAAATAAGGGGATTTTATGGGGGGAGTCTCTCTTTTGCTCAGAGAATTCCAGGCAGGGCTGGAACCCAGCCAGCTGTCAAAATTCATGTTTTTATAAAAAGCCAGTGGAAAACGCACACTCACTTCCTTACCCTTCTAGCCCTGATCCTTTCCCCATCTCTCCCATGACTGCTTTGCTGGTCAGGCTGTGGGCTGTCACTTTTACACCTATTGAATATTTAACCATTTTAGCAAAGCTCCAGTGAGACTCAAAGAGGGAAAGCAAGAGACTGGCCCCGAGGGCCAGCAATTAGAGCACTCGTCTGGTAGGGCAGAAAGGAGATGGTTGTTCCTAGCCCAGGGAATGCCTAATAATAGTTTATAAAGCAGAGCATTGATCCCAGCTTGGACTGTGAGAGTCAGTGGTCCAGATGTGAGAATTCATAACCCAATAGATACAACACTCTTATTTCTAAAATTGAAGCAGTGCACAAGCTCATCTTTATTTCGTCTCAGTCTCTTCCTCCTCCTGCACGACTGGTTCTGGAGGAGGTAATTGAACAGCCAGCCCTGGCATCATATAAAAGCACATGGCAATCCAGACACCCACCAGCACGTAGGGCTTCACAAAGCTCAGCCCTTCTCCAGAGGACATTTGTCATACTTGGCTGGGAGAGATAAATTTTATTATTTCTGTCAGTTTTTTCACAGAAACCAGGACGTTATTTAAACAGTAGTCTGGGTTTATAATCCTCAGGAAATGGCCAGTTAGGCATTTATGGATGATCATCCTGGCATGCCACATTACTACATGGAGAAGCCTGATTGTCACTTGCACCTCATACCACTCCATCCTTTCTTTGCTGTATCTTTTCACCCAACAAAAAAGAAATTTCTATTGATTGAGAAAACTTAGCTGATGCTCTGACATGAAATTCAACATCCTGTACAAACATTTCATTGATCTGAAAACTCATCTTACAGCATTTTTTTATTTCATTACTGGGTACTGTTATTCTTGTTTCACTGCATGTGTGTTTCCTTCCCGAGTGTCGTGCTCTTTATTTCTATACAGCTTATGTTATTCAAGTAATACAGGAAAGGGAATAACAATTAAAATTTACAGAAAGAAGTAATAGAAATGGATTGGTCCTAACAGAGAAATCCTGACAGCCCCAATAACTCTCAGGTTTCCTGCAGGGTACACTGCAGGAAAAGTAAAATGCTCAATGAAGGGGAATAAACGAGTTTGTCTTGGCACCACACAACTCCATGAGTCACCTTTTCGAAGAAAAAAGAAGCGAAACTTTCAGGGCATTTAACAACGCAAGTGACTGGTTCTTGCACTGTATATAGACATGAATTTGGGACATTAAAATAGCATTTCCTCTTTCATTTCCTTCACCTTCTGCTCCCTGTGAAGCCTCGTCAAGGCAGCCAGTGACTTTCTTCATTTCAAGGAACATATGATTCCAATCTCTGAGTGTGTTTATGGAGTATTTTCATTTTTGCAGCATCTTTCTGAGAGTAGTAGCTTTTCTCTGGACTGAATCTAAACTTTGATCCTTCTGTGACTTTTCATTTCTGCAATTATAGAACAGAGTCATAGATTCACAGAAGGATTTGGGTTGGAAAGAACCTTAAGACCATCTTGTTCCTATCCACCTGCCATGGGCAGGGACACCTTCCACTAGACCAGGCTGCTCCAAGCCCTGTCCAAGCTGGCCTGGAACACTTCCAAAGATGGGGCATCTTCAGTTTTTCTTGGCAACCTGTGCTAGGGCCTCACCATCCTCACAGGAAGTATTTTCTTCTACCCCTTGCCCTGTCACTGTATGACCTTGTGAACAGTTCCTCCACCCACTGTACCCTTCACACCCATTACAGCAGTGCTGAATCTCATCCTTGGTCTTCAGCATTGTTACTTTATCCTCAAAAGTAGCTTTACTCAGGGTTTTAAACAGGAATGTTGTGTCAGTGTGGACAGACTGTACATCTCCCTCACACTCATCTACTGGCCTGCCTCAGTTCTTTCAGCTGTAAAATCCCTGTGACTTCCCACTCTTCTGTATTCCAGTGATGAAATCACTCCCAGCTGGGTGAAAACACAAATGTCTGCAAGTCCTGGCCTGAGTTCTGTTTTGGGACGCTCCTCCTCAGCTCTTTAGCTGGAAGACTGGATTCTCCATAAATCTGGCAGGTCCTGGCCTTTTCACAAGGAGCTGTTTCAGAAGTGGGAAGATTTGCCAGGCACAGACAAAAGCTGAGGGTGTGATGGCACTGACTGTGCTGCTAGAGCCACTCAAAGAAGTGCAAGGACTGGTCAGAACTCCTGAGCCCTGAAACACTGCAGGGAGGGATACAGGAATCAATGGATCACAAAGCTGGGCATTGCCTAGAAAAAAAGTTTAAAACAAGGTAAGTTAGAAACCAAGGAAAGGAAACAACATAAATAACCTTTAATCAGACTGACTGACTCTTCTCATACCATTGTTTAATTTCATTTTATTTTCTGCAAAACTCCACAAAATGAGGCTGATCAGCAAAAGCAGAACTTTGCACTTCTTCTGGATGAGTATTTGAAATCATAAGCAATTTCAAAAAGGAGGGTTAAAGTCCACTTTCACTTCAGTTTGTCATTGCTGGAGGTTCAAATCTGAGCTGGTCTCACCATCAGGTTTAAAGCCTGCAATTTAGGTGAATCAAGCTGAATTTGGTATTCCTGGAATGACTATATTGTAAACCTAAATGCTTTCATGTTGTGTTTGCAGTGTAAATATTTAAAAAAACCAAAAAAAACAAAAAAACAAACAAACAAAAAAAAAAACCTAACAACCCAAACTCAACAGTCAGAATGTTCCCAACCCCATTTGCTGAAGAAACACAAACACAAAAAGGGCACAGAAACATGCAGATCAAAGAAAATACATGTATTCATCTATTTCCCATCAGCTGCATGCTCTCATGCCTGAGTATTGGGCAGGAAACATGGTGTGGGAGGGGGGGTTATTTTCTTAATTTCACATTTTATTTTACTTCCAAAAGCATCCTGTGAAGAAATTAGAGTGGCAGAAGGAGAGCTTGAAAGTCAGTAAGCTTCTTTTGATTAATGCAGGGATTTGCCTTAAAATAAGGAAGCCAAATTTGATGTCCACCTTCCAAATCAGGCAGAGCATGGATGAGAAGGTTTCTGGAGTGGGGTGACAGGTGCAATTCCAGGAGCTTGCTTATCAGATTTTCTTCCCAATATGTTGGTCATTTCTCTGTCTCTTCCACTGCTATCAAAACCCCATGATGGGTTTTTTCAGAAGAGCCCTGCAGGATTAAGGGAAAAGGGACTTGACTCTTCACACCAACAGGAGAATGGGATTACAGGGGCAGGTCCAAGGTCAGTTGTGAATAGATTCCATCAAGGATGTGGGCAGTGAAGAGAAATGCATAATCTATGGGAGCCTCTGAAAGCTCAGGAATAACAGAAATATAAAGACCTGTTTGGGTTTGCTAAGTGAAATTCTCAAGTTTTGGTACAATAAGACAGTGGTGAATATCCTGACCCATCATTTCTCTGGCTCCATTCACTCTGACACTAATGGGACCATGATTTCATTCCTAGACTTTACAGTGAGAGGGAAGCAACAAAAAGGATGACTGTTCCCCATCTGCAGACACTCATCTCTTTATAATAGCTTCATTCATCTTTCTACAGAGGTCATCTGGTTTGTGCATTTCTTAATATTCCCAGGATTTGTGGGAGGAAGGGACTGAGGGGGAAAAGATTCCATAAGAGAATTCATATTCCATAAAGAACAAGCCTTGTGAGAAGCTGTTGGATGCTTCTGACCTTTCATGCTGTAACACCGTCAGGTCAAGCCCTGTGCTAGATTTAGATGGTGGTGCCTCCACAGCCCAAGCCTGTCCAATTTGCTCTGTTTCAGTTTAAATTAGCATTTATTATGTCTTCCCTGAGTTATCATATAATGTGCATGTTACTGTTCGTGTTTTACAACAGTTTAGCAAAAAAAAAAAACAAACAAACAAAAAAAAAAAAATCAGTGTTTACAGTAGGCTAAGAAGCTGTTATTTCCAGTCTATAAATGGTTTAATGCGTGACTGCTGCCTGATTGTTAACTTGCTCTTGAAAATAATTGCATAATCCCCATGTTATTTCACTGCTATTGACACACCAGGCCATAGATTTTCGTGTTGCCTTCTGTCATAGCCATGTCACTTGGGTGACCTTAATCCCATTAGGAACACATTCTGAAGTGACCTGTAAACACTGTTCAAGTCCCTTTATGGAGCCAGGTCCCTTCACAGCGCTGCCATCCCGGTCCCCTTTGTCATTTTGTGTCCCCTGGCAGGATTCACTCGTGTGGGATGCTGGTAGGACTCTGTCTGAATTTTTGTTGGGATAGCACGAGGTCCAGCAATATGTTTGCAGAAATAATAATGCCCCCAGCCCCTGGGGACGGCCAGAGCCCAGCCCAGGGATTTGGGAGCCATGGCTGGGAGCAGTGTTGACGTTGCTGACCGCTGTGATGGACTATTCCCATTAGAGGCCACTGCAGCTGGATGCAATTTAGAGAAGCCCTGGGGGGGTGCTCTAAACTCACAGCAATTCTGAGGGATAAGGAAAGCAAAAAATCATGGTTTGAAGCCATATGTTTCTCAGCTGTCCCCCTGCTTCCCCCAGCACTCCCCAGCATGCCAGGCACATGCTCCCCAAGCCACAAGCCAAGCTTTTACACAGAAAACAATCTGGCTAAGCATGGGAAAAAAACAGTGTATTTGAACTTAGTATATGCTGAGTATAATGTCCAAATCCCCTCCAGTCATATCTCTTGACCATAAAGCAGAGCATGCAGAAGCCACATGATCCCTCGTGGGCCCAGGGAAACACAGTTGTACAAAACAAACTTTTATTAATATTGGGTGCCAAGCTCTAAGCAGAAGGAAAATGAGTGTTAAAACAGATTGTGTTTATTCAATTTAGCATAAAAGCAGAGCAGCATTAAGCATGGCTAAAATGACACATTTCAAAGCACCAGAGCCTCCATGAAGGGGACAAGGCTCCTATTAAGGCTCCAACTAGCTAGAAATTAAATGTGTGAAAACCAAATTTTTGGCTTTTGGAGATGAAACTTGCTGCTGGCATGAACTGATGAAAAGCAGCTCTTAAATCCCTTGCTCGCACAGAGCAGGTCCACATCCCAGCGTGCCTGTTCTCCTCTCCACTGTTCTCCTTTCAAAGGTTTCTGGCTTCTTTATAAAAACAGCTGACAAAGATGCTGCTGCCTGCTTGCACTTTGTATTATTTCTGTAATTATTTGTATTATTAAATTCTGTGGTATTTTGGTTAGCAGCAGCACCAAGTTTTTCCTCATCAACTTGGGCTGTCATTTAAAGCTTTCAAAATTAACAGCCTCATTTTCTTCTGTTGAAGCAACAAACAAAAACCCCAGGGTAGAGGAATACTTCCCCTGATAAAAACAGTCTCCACACACATATTAAAAGCATGTTTCCACACCCTATATTCTAGATTAAAGCTTCACATTAAGTTTATAACCCCACCTGCAAAATTCTTGACCTATATTTAATGCTAGATTTGGGAAAAAAAGGAAGAGGGGAAGGGAAAAGGTTAATAATAGGTTTAATAGATTTATTTCCTTTATAGATTTGCAACACGCTGAATGACCAATGAAGTGCAATCCTCCAAATATCCAGGGATGTCGATCTGCTATTGCATTTCTTTATGCTGTTCATTTCATGATGGGTAAAATATTTGATGTTGACACAAATAGTCCAAGAGGAATCAAGAATGCAAACTCCTCAGGTACTTTCCAGCTGCTTCACTTCCATTTCTTTTTAAATGGGCACACTTTTCCTTCTTTTTGTCAAATGTTCTCCTCCTATAGAGCTCTGAAGTCTCATGTATAGTTTACTGACATTATTTCTGAAATACTCTTGATGATTCAACCTTGTTTGTTGAGAAAAAAATTACAAAAGGTGAAAGCTGCTTGCTAAGCATCTGCTGACCTGTATTTGGTCAATAAACACTCCCAGAACATAGGCACAATGCTCCTGTGTCTTAAAATGCAGTGCAGATCAATATCACAGCCTGACAAAATGCAAATAAAAATTGACTTAATGAATTTATTTTGACTTAGGCACATCGGATTTGGCTTGTTATACACCTCCCATTAGGAAGTAATGGAAATGATGAGGACATGTGTCACCCAGCACTCATCATTTTGAAAATTCACAAATATATGCTAAGCTGATGTCAAGCTTTGACCAAGTTTCAACTGAAGCGATGCCAATTAATGGGTTTGAGTGGAAGCCATGTAAAACTCAGCGGTTTAGACTGAATTTGGAGGGTCTCCAAAACCATAACAATATCTAAACCAGTAATAATTTAAGCAAAGCCAATGGAGTTCCACCCTTGTGAGGTGGAGCATGGAAATCCGACCGAAGGGCAATAAATGTCTGCAGGCTAAAAAGCAGGAGGAGACACCACCCTTCTGCTTCCAGAGGCCAAACCTGGGTAGTTCTGCTAGGCAATTACTGCTTCCATCTGTCAGCAGGCTCCTTACTTACTCCTCACTTCCATTCACCTCCACTTCCCCAACAGGAGCTCTATGGAAAAGTTTTGGGAAGTGTCAGGATGTGTTCTCACAGGATAAGAGGTGTTCTTACAGAAAGGATGGTGTCATCTCCACCTTTCCTGAGAAATATTTATAACAGAAAAATATCTCCTGACCCATTCTGGAGCAGTCTGTGCTTTTTGCCTGTCTCTAGGAAGACAGAGGGATGATTGCAAAGGAGCTTTTACCTCCAGCTCACAGCATCCATCTCAGCAGAGCTCGGGAGTAACTAAACATTTGGTAGTACTCTGACAGCTTGTGTCAAACAAGTTATCAGCCTGCATAAATCTTTTGCATGGAAAACAGCCACTTTTGGGAAATCATTGTCAAAAACTGCACCTTCAATGACAAACACTTTCCAGGGAAATACATTGGTTTTGGGGAGTAACATTTGAGTATATCTAGAGGTACAATCTCTCAATATAGAGCATACAAATATAAGTACATTGAGACACCATCTAATATTGGAGGAACAATTTTAACACAGAATCTGAAAGTACAAACTATTGCTTCAAGCAATTTTCTCTGAACCTAGTAAAGTGAAGACTGCACAAAAAAGAGAAAAAAATACTCTGAAACAACACTGAAAATGCATACAACAAACTTTATACAGACCAACTTTTTAAAATCATAATGGAGAACTTTCTGAATTTCAGGTTTTGAATCTAAGTAGGATGCAGAGTTCCTAATTTCATTTCATTTCTGTCCAAGGTCTATCTTGTGGTATCAGGACTTAAGTCTTTGAAGAACTGAAATACCCATGCAGAGTTTGGAGGTTTTTCCCTCTGAATTTGAAAACACCCTGATAAGGTAAATCTGAAAAGTATAAACTATCCTACCTATTTTTCTTTTTCCCTTTCTCCTTTATTTTAAAGAGAAAAGACCTTAAAGATGTCAACTTTATTACTGGCTTCAACTGGAATTCTGTTGACTTTTTCTATCTTCAGCTTCAAATTTTCCCTGACCACTTTGATTATTCTGTTGCACATTCCTTGTGAAAATAAGCACACGCCTGGCACCCAGGAGTACATGGGCAGCAAGTGGGCTCAGGTTCTGTGCAGTGCACAAGTCTGAGCTGCAGTTAATCATCTGAGAAACATTACAGGATCAGACAGTTCCTAACTGCTACAGGTGTCAAATATCTATGACCATGTCTGCATTTGGCATAAAGTAATTGCACTCCAGGAATTTATCTTTTACTGTGTTTTGATTGTTTAACGTTATTCTAAGCCAAAACTTTTCCCACCTCTCATACCAATCCAGCTTTGCATTTTTTATTGGGTGCTATATGAATAACTGACTAGGGAAAAAAATTTGAAAGATTATGTGATTCTTTTTAAACAGAGATGTTTAATTTTTTTTTCATTTTTGGAAGTATTCATTTAATTTATTAGTTATGAAAATTCTGAGCTAGATACAGAAGGAAATAAATCCTTCATTCCCTCCCTGGAACATGTGAGGCTGCCCTCTGGACCACCCTCAGCTGCAGCTTTCCAGTAGTAAAGGGTGAAGCCTGTGCTCCCTCTGCCTCATCAAAGTCATCTTCTCAAAAGCAAGGAAGGGTGGCAGCTCAGCTGGAATGGTTTTCTGCTGCTGGTGGGACTGGGGAGAGCTGGGAAAGCAACCAGACTCTTGAGTGTCCTCCCAGTGCTGAGGGAGAACCCTGGCACAGGGTGGGAGGTGCTCTCAAAGCAAGCCCAGATGCCATTTCTGCTCAGGTTCCCCCACACAAGCCTTTCCTCCCTATAAAAGGAAATGTGTGGCTTGGGAAAAGCATTCCCCACACCAGCTGTAAGCAAGGGAACTTCTTGTTGTGTCACAGCCTGAAGACACATGGGTTTATTTGTGTTTCCTGGGCAGTACATGAGAGACTGGCACCAGAACATTCTGGGACCCCTGGGCACTCCTAGGCACAAGAAAATGCTCTGACAGAGCCCACAGATGCTGTTTCTCCTGTGCAGATGACTGAGGCTTTGGTCAGGTTGAAAAAACCATGCTGTAAGATTACATCTCTACCTGTAATTTATCCTCCAGAATTTTTCCATAACATCCTCCAAAACGGGCACCTCCCATGTGGCCATAGTTCTGTGAGCAACAGAAAGGAAGGAAGGAAGGTGGATTAGTGACAGCAGGGGGAAAAAGGAAGACAAGTCAGCTTTTCACAGATTTCCAGCTTGATCTGTTTGCTGTGTTAAATTTCCCTCCTCTGCTATGAGTTGTTAATAATTTGAGCTGTGTTTAAAGGGCACCTGGATCCCCATGGAAGCAGATAAGAGTTACAGGTGGTGCGTGGCTCCACACAGCCTGGGAGCTCGGAGGAGAAGAAAAATGAGAGGAGAAAAATGAACTAAACTCTTTTAGATACCTATGGAAAAGAATAGTCACTTTTCCCATTGAGTCATGTATCAATACAGAGTCCTTTCCTCAGTGCATGGAATGCTGGAGGAGGAAGAAATGAGGAATAAGTTTAATCTGCTATTTTATGCCAACAGCACTCGGTCTGAGATGAACATTAGTAAGGGCTTGGCACCCTTGGCAGGTACCAGAGGCACAAGGCTACATGACATGCCCAAACCACAGAACAGCAGCCTGCTGGCACCCTCCTCTTTGTTATTCCTGATGAGACAATCCCAGAGAGAAGAGAGAGGCAAAGGAGAATTTCCACACCCAACAGAACCACCCCAGCTCATTCTCCTGGAGCTTCGAGGAAGAACCAGAACCTGGCTGAGCAGGCTGCCCTGGTCTATGGAGATGTCCTTCCCAGTGTGTGGGGCTCCTCAGAACCATGCCCACTGCTCCTCTGGCATGCACTGACTTTCCTGCTGGTTGTAACTTGTCTTCCTAAGAAAAGCAGATCTTGTCAGGAGCACCAGGGTGCTAGATGTGAGCCAAGTTCCCCTGATGGCCTTTAAGTGGGGTTAAAGACATAAAGGTGGCCCTCCAACTCAGTCTAAACAATGAAACTAAACAAAACACTGTTTTAATATATCCACAAAATACATCTGTAAATGCTACTACTTTATTCAAAACCTGCTGAAGCATGAGTACCTTTATATTTAAGCCCAGGAAACAGTTCAGGCTAGGGGGAAGGGAAAAATGTGTTGTGGACTTGGAAATGATGGCTTAACAATTGGAGTCAATGATCTTAGAAGTCTTTCCCAACCTAAACAATTTTGTGATTCCAAGAGAGGACTGGACTTGCAACAAGAGGCCCCAGAATCTGTCCCTGGGAATGATGTAAGGATGGTCTCCATGCTCTCTTCTCAGTGACCTAAACACTTCCTTCTGTAACTGGGTCAAGCAAATAGCTGTGGCACTCAGGGGAAGCATGGATCAGGGATGGACTTTGGCTGGGAAACCTTGTGTGCCATTAGCCCATGTGGAGCAATATTGAGAAAAACAGCCTATACCTAAGCTACATCACTGGGAAATTCAAAGTCAAAAGCTGTTGGGTCTTTGCAATGGATTAATGGACCAAACCCCAAGAGAAAATCCCAGTGATAAATCTATGCTACAACAGCAGTTGTAGTTCCATATCTGAAGATTTAGTTTGCTATTAAAAAATACCATAAAAGCAGTATATCTCCATGTGTTTAGGCAATAGCTAGCACAGACCAAAGTATAAATATGTCTCAAAAGGTCTGAATGCAGGGAATAGAGTGAAAAGGATTTGCTATTGGAGCCACACCTTCTAAATATAGTTCAGCATGCAGAAGAGAGCTTAAACATCTGCCAAACTCTAAATTTAGGAGAGTGCCAGGGCATGTCCATGCCTGCACATCTTGCATATGTGCACTGTGATGGGATAAGGAGTGCATGGCCAAAGAGGAGCTTACAGTGAGCTTTTCAGAGCTGAACTGCAGCGTTATCCTGAGGCAGAACCATGCCCTGCTCCTCTGCAGTTCCTTACCCAGACAGATATTTCTTCAGCCCAAAACATTTCCTGGAGGGTCTCCAAAGTAAAACTAAGTGCAGAGTATAAATACCCTACTGACCTGGCTGGGTGTTAATGGCTTTTAACATCCCTATAAGCACATTTATCTCACTATAGTGAATTCAAAGCTGCACCAGAGGCTCAGCAACCAGGGGCAAGGTTACAGAAATATTAGCACTCCAGCTCATACACAGGGGAGAAGATGAAGGCTCAGGGAGCCTCTGATAGGAATTGTCTCATTAAACAAGCTTTTAAAATTTTATTCAGTGCTTTTTTTATTATTATTATTATTATTTTAGTTTGGATGTGCTTTGAGTCAATGTGGAAAAAAGCCACAATTAAATTGTTTCAAACTACATAGAACACTACACGTGCCTTTTGAGATGAAAAGACAATCCTGTTCAACCAGAATTCTTCCATCATTCCCATTCTATGCACCTAAAGCATTAAAATTATTTCCTTGCCATACATTCACCCTGCTGTGCTAGCCTTTCCTAGTCCTTTGTCTGGGATGAGAAGGTGAATCCCACAAATAATGGTCCTCTTAAAAAAAAAAAAAAA
>VZRH01003632.1:1474336-1490893 GCA_013397555.1 Urocynchramus pylzowi
TTTTTTTTTTTTTTTTTTTTTTGTCCAGAAGGGTGTTTGTACCTGCTATGAATTCACTCCCTGTGTGCAGCTGGATCTTCTTTTGCCACAACAAAAAAAATGACACGCTTCTCTGATAGTGATGCCACAATCGTGATTCACATCTATTTATATTCGATCTTGTCTTCTGTCACTGGTGTCAGACTTTAGCTTGCCCTTCCCCCTCCCCTTTCAGGTTGCCTCGGTGCTGATTATTGCCATTACCACTGGCAGAGTGAGGCTGTGGGAGGCAGCACAAGAGCAGCAGAATTAAAGGGCTTTAATGAACTGCCCGTGCCACTGAGGGCTGCCTTCGCTGCGGCGGAAAGCAAGGGCTCCAGGAGATCAATTAAAACATTTCCACTGCAGAAAAATTATAGGAAGGGTGTTTTAAGTGAGGAAAGGAAATATCTGAGGGGATTATATGACTCCAGGCTTTGGTCTGGAGGAGCAAAATGAAATGCTCAAGTAGTTTTGCAGGCATCTACAGCTGTCGATTAGGGATGCGCACCAAGGCCATCCGGTGCCGGCTGAAGCAGCGGAATAAAGTCGACGTCGTTTCTAAATATATTATCTTCCTACAGTAATGCATAGCCACAAAAAAAAAAAAAAAAAGATGAGGTTTTAGAAATAAGAACTGCAGAAGGACTCCAAGGGCATTGTGCAATTAAGAGTAGTGAATCCTCTGGCTATTATTTGAGCTGCTCTGGAGTTAAAGCAGCAGAAAGCTGATGAACTGCAGCGGTCCAGTCCCAACACAGCTCTGGCCACAGCTGATAGATGTCCTCCTACCCAAAAATTCCTGGAAGGTGACATTTTATAGCTAGGCTTGCAACATTGATTTCAGCATTTTAATTCTGTGTCCAGAAACACATCATGGAATCATGGAATTGTTTGGGTTGGATGGGACCTTAAGGAGCATCTCATTCCAACCCCCTACCGTGGGAAGGGACACCTTCCTCTAGAGCAGGTTGTTCAAAGCCCCATCCAGCCTGGCCTTGGACACTTCCAAGGGATGGAAAATCCTCAGCTTCTCTAGGCAGCCAGTGCCAGGGCCTCACATCAGTCATTCACATGTATTTCATACATCCATCCTCTGTGGTGACTGCTAGTGTTCTGTGAACTGTAAGGTTTGGGAGGCAAGGAGTCTTGCTGTCAGTTTGTTTAGCTGTCACTAACTGGCACCCTGGAAGTTATGGAAGTGTTCCTGAAGGTAACTCAGAGAAGTGTTTGTCTCCAGCAATCTCTGCTGAACTCTGACTGCTCAAGAAAAGCCCCTTGCTGTGGAATTTTACATTAGTGCCCAACCCATGACAAGAGATGACAACAGATACAGATCCTCATCCCAGTCTGGACAGGAACCCAAGCATTTCTGACACATCCCATGTTCAGTCTGAGATCTAGAAATGCTTGTGTAGATAGTCTGGGACATCATTCTCTGGCCACTAGAAAATCTCCACTGCCCAGATTTTCTAACAAAGCAAAGGAGACTTGCTCTTCTTAAGCCAAACTCAATTTACTAAAGCTTATTCTGAGCTTGTAAGTACAAAATTGCTCTTTTACCAGACAGAAGAGAGTGAAAAACACCAGCATGATTGTTTTCATAAATAATGAAAGCAAAACCTCCACCACACACTCAGCAATGAACTGTTTTTATCTGAAAGAGAGGAAGATTTGGTTGGTGAATTCATCTCTGTAGGAGACCTATACAGCCTGTCAGAGACACAAATAAAAATGCAGCCAGAACACACAGGAGGCAAGGCAGAGGAAACAGAGAAAACAGAACCAGTTATTTTTAACTGCCATTAATATTACAAGAGGGACTCTGACAAAGGGAGCAGCTTCAGAATTCATAGTGTTCTCTTTAATGCCAGTAAAAGAGTGTCTAATGAGAGATGTCATATCAAGAATAACACAAAATGAAGGCAAGGACAGATATCTTATTAAGAAAACCACAGCACCAATTACATATAAAAAAAGTATTATTCTGAGACTAGGAATAAAATCTTGATTTAATACAAATATCAGACATTCCTGTACTTCACATTTCAGTCTCTCAGTTCTACAAGAGCATAAACATTTCCAAGAAGAAGAGGTGGTTTACTAAGAAAGACAAGCCACTGAGCATTTATTTCCCAGCTCAGATCCCCAGAACAGATTCATTGGCTTCATACCACTGATTGGGATGACAACTTGAAGAATCAAAGATGCTTTACAAAATGTTTGCAAAGAATAAAAAGAGAACACCATTCCCGTCATTCTCAAGCTCTGATAAAGAGGCTGTTCAAAAATTCAGATGCTAATTTGAATAAGTGGCATCAAAACCACCTGCATATGTTTACATTCTGTGTGCGTGGAGAGACGAAAAACATAGCTAGGATCATGTCATCTGAAGATAATTTTAAAGCCCCAGATGTCCCTGGAAAATGCCACCAACTGGAGTCTGGCAAGCAACTCGCCCAGAGAAGTTAACACGTAAATGGTGTCCCTTCCCTGCTTTGTGTGCTCTCTATCATGCAATTTAACAACTTCTTGTTGAAAGGACTAAGACAGAGCAGTATCCAAAATTTACTGGTGCTGTAAGAATTTCCTAAAAATTTCCACCAGAAGCTGTGTATTTCTCAGAGTTCAGTCAAAGCTGATCAATCAACCAATTCATCCATCTTTCTATCTGTCACAAAACAGATTTTGATAACAGAAGCATCTGCTCTTCCTTTCTTTCCAGCTACTGTTCCTGAGAGATTATCCCGATGGGCTTTTCTTCCCAAACACTTGTGATAATAAATATAATTAATATCACTAGACTGCAGGAAAAAGGCAGTATCCTATCTGATAATCCCAATTACACAACTCAAGTATGAGCCAGGCTGTAAAGAAGCAAATGTTCACAGTAGATTTGTTCACAAACCATCTATTGATGAAAAGATCGTGATAGTCTACTGCGAATATTAATTTACAGGCTATCTGTGAACACACCCACAAGACTAATTAAAGATGCTTATCTCCTGAATTACTTGCTCATCTCTGGTAATTCCTGTTCTTTCTGTCAAACAAAACAGTTGTACAGACGACTTCCTAATTTCAGGCCACTCCACTGTAAAACTTATCAACCAGTGATGTACAGTGTAAAAACCACAATGCTTCATAAACGCAGCGCTTTTAAAATAACAGGAAAACAATGCTTCTGAATGAAGTAGCCCCTTCCCTAGGCTCTCATTTCTGAGGTGAATTAGCATTTATTAGCATAAGTATTTCTGGTGGCCACTCAATTGGATCAGGAAACTGATCTGGATTAAAACAAACCTTGACAAGGAAAACAAAATTTCAGCATGGTTTTTAAGGATTATCTCAATTTCTCCTGGGTGAGGCACTTCAGTCTCTTGAAGAGCACCAGCCTATCTACTTGAAAGGAAGAAAATTTCCAATTTTGATTCTGAAATAAAAGGAAATTAATTAATTCTCTTGAAGAGAAGAGTTATTATTTTTCAGCTAAAATATGCTCAGATTTCAATAGTTGATTTTTTTTTTTTTTTCCTTCCATAGCTTTGTAAACCTGAAACTCCAGCAGACTCAAATTTCCTAAGGATATGCCCAACATGGGGGAATCCCCTGGACAGATGAGCTCTTCCTACATTATCTCAGCTCTGCTGTGGAAGAGGGAACCAGCCAGAGAGAAGGGATTACAGCTCAGCCTCTACCTGTCCTTCACAGCCTCTTGCTGTGTGTGCAGTCCCCGAGGAGTCAGGCAGGTAAACCCAATTTACAGCAGCCCCAAGGCAGTCCATAATTATCACAGAGGCCATCCCAGACTCCAGACACTCCTGATGTGAGAAAAGCAAGTAGGTGGCCATCAGACACCTTTCCCTTTTTGCTCAGGAGATTAATTATTCCTATGGAAGCACTCTAAATTCTGAAGCAACGATCCTGTAAACGGGAAACACTGAAGTGAAAATAAACCATAACTATGTTTTTGTTTAAAATCCTGACTCCTTACAAGGCTATGAATAACATCAAAGAAATCAGTAAGGAAAGAGCACTAATTCCTAAGTAACAAACCCTTTCTATGTGGTATTACTTTCTGTGAATTTCTTCATATAGACAGACTTAAGGGTGACTTGTCTTTTCTAATTTTTTCTCATGTGGGATCTAGATTTAATATGCTTTGAAATATAAATAGTAATGAGGTCATAAATGCAGAAATGAATGAGAGTCAGAGAAGGAAGCATAAGGAGAGAATTCAGGGGGATAAAAAAGTTGGCAATTTCAAAATGACATGGAGTTGGGCTTGACAATAATAGCCCCCTTAAAAGAAGAAACCCCACAACAACCCCAGTAGTTTGTTGATAAAAATTCCTGTCAGAGAAGGCAGTTGATAAAAATTAAGCTCAGGACAAGGCAAAAGCAAGGCAGAAGCCACTGCAGAGAATAATTCAAGGAAATGTGAGGCAGAACAGAACTTTAGCTTGTGGACTCCATGCCCCAGCACTGGAGGGCTGTGTCTCTTGTTCTCTCAGTGCCTCTTTTTTCTTGTTTGTGCCCATTTTAAGCCTCCCCAAGGTACAATTACTTCTGGGCACTTCTCTTGCAAGTCTTTCCATGATCAACTAAAGTTTCCCAATAGGAAATGCTCATTTCTGCCCAGACAAATTTGGAAAAATTCAGTTTGTTAGCCACAAATATATTCTGCTGCACTATCAGGAGTATTCCACTCCCTAAGTTTTGCATGGCCTATATGCAGCTACGAAGGCGCTCCTCAGAGACGTTGCTGTAAAATATATTCAGTTTCTGCATTTGATTTTTAAAATCAAGCGAAAGAAAATCTTATTTTATTATTGAAGATGTTGTTGAACTAGTTTTCCTACAAATGGCATGCCAGTGTGTTTTCCAACCCAATACTTAAACTGGCTAAAAAAGGAAATGCCTGTCAGCAACACCCATTCACCTTCTCTGGCTTTCCCCGTGGCCATGGCTGGCAGCTGCCAACAAGAGGCAAGATATGGGGATTATTTTGCATTTTACACACAGTTCCCAACTGGATCTAGCTCCCTTTCCTTCATGCCCAGGTAAAACTCCCATTCACACCATCCTGGTCAGAACTGGTTTCCTAGAATGCAGGTTTCACTGCAAGATTAAGGCACTGAAATGAATACATTATTCTCTCTTCCACCTGGAGTAAGAAGACATGGGAAACCAACTCCTCAGTGTAATCCCAAGCCATAAAAATAGAAGAACTTTGCAAGGAGGGAGTAAGGAGGGGTTTGTTGTGATTTTTTTATGTTTGCTTTGGGCTTTTTTTTTTTTGGTGGTTTATAGTTTGGTTTTTTTTTTTTTACTTTGGAAACAATCTCTTTGTGTGAAAGATGGTGATTGGTGACTTGAAGAATATTTTTTAACCCAGCTAATGTAAAAACAACATTCATTCTGCATCAAATCAAAGATGATTTGATTCATTTAACTCAGCTAGGATATTTACATACATTGGAGTGATACATTACAGTGTGAAATGCTATAAAGAAATACTTCCCATATCTCTTCTAAATTAATTTCTTAAATTTAATTGTCTTCTATTAAGCAAAATAGGAGTTCATGACTCACTTTTTTGATATCATCCTTTGGTTTATATTTCTTCTCCTCTCCAAATGTAATTAATATTAATATTTTAAATTGCTTCCAACATAGAAGACCCCTATGTCTTTAATCATGCTCATTTCTGGATCTGTTTAAATTCTTCTCTTTTTTTTTTTCAGTCACAGGACATGACTGAAATTTTAATGCTGTCTGCAAAATTGTTTGCCACTGCTTCATCACATGGAATGACATTCTGCTTTCATTTGCCTTTGCTGTCTGTTGCTCTGCATCCAGAAAAGGTGTCTCCATGTATCCACAATTGCATAATAATTTCTTTAAAAAAAATTCACCCAGAAGTGGAAAATGTTAATAAGGAACATTTTCAGGGGAGAAAGAAAGCTCAGGCACCGAGCAGTTTTGTCACCCTGAAGATGCCTGTCTGTTCAGGGCTGAAGCTCAGAGCTGAAGGAATTGCTCAGTCTGTAGGAATTTTTATAAAGCCATATAGATTAAATTTTACCAGCCTGGCACCTTCCACAAAGACTATATACACCAGTGGATGTTCAAGATACTGTTCCAACACACTGAAAGAGCACTGGCTCTCCTACCAAAGCCCTGTGCCTCTGGGTCTTTAAGAAGATTATGATAAAACAAGCCTCACCAGAAATTATTTTGCTAAATGTCTGCTTCATTGTGAGCAGGATGAATGGCTGGCTGCAGCATCAGGGATTCCTGATGGCATCAGGCTGGGTAAGAATCATTCAACAATTGGTCTGGGCAGGTTTATCCATTGCCAGTCCATGGGAGAAAGCTGCTCCACAGGCACCACTCCCTCTGCTTTGATGCCAGGGACAATCCTTGTATTAAAGAGGGATTTTGAAAATGAACATGTCTTTTGGCCCCTGCTGAAATCAATAGATGGCTTCTGTTTTGTCATTAGGGATTGTGGAAGAGGCAGGACCCAGCTGCCAGATCGACAAATGCTCAAGCAAGAGATGATTCAGTGAGTCCATATTAATTTCTCCACCCCAGGAGTTTGGGAATTGCCTTGATCTCTTTCATGTCAGGAGGTGTTGCAGGGCATCTGACAGCACATCAGCCATGCACAGCAATGCAGTAAACATGGGGGGACACTGAGGGGACACTGGGAGGAGGATGCTCTTGTCTTAGCCTGATATGGCATCCTGGAATCATTCAGGTTGGAAAAGACCTCTAGGATCGAGTCCAACTGATAACCCAGCACTGCCAAGCCCAGCACTGAGCCATGGCCCCAAGCACCACATCCACACAGATCCAGCACATCCACACAGATCCAGACATCCACACAGATCCAGCACATCCACACAGATCCAGACATCCACACAGATCCAGCACATCCACACAGATCCAGAACATCCCTGGGGACTGTCTTCCTCTCAGGCTGCTGCTCAGAAATTACAGACAAGGCAATCTAAACCTTCTATTTCAGGTGATTTCTGTTTCTGCTCAATTCAGTTATGAGAGCCTTCCCCATAACCTCATAAAGTAACAACTCCTGCTTGGTCTTACAGTCAGGGGCATTTTTTTAACTTCTAAAATATGAAAAAAGCAAAGCTCCCAGTAATATTTTTTTCTAATTTATTACAGAGTTTGGACTGCTGGGAAATATGCTTTTCATTAGCTTTATCTTTTTGAGAAACTAATGAAACTATGGACGCTTCAAATTTCAGCAGATGCCAGGCAAAAGTATGGTTTCCATGTCCAAGTGAAAAAATGAAGTGGCACCAGTGAGTGCACCTCAAGGCAAACTGTTTTAGAACTAATTTGTGTGGGAAGAAACTGCAGCAGTGACTGTACAATTGCAATTGTTCAATTAACAGCACAACAATTAATAGCACCATTGATTCACCAAGGACAAAAAAAAAATGATATGGTTTTCTGTCATCCCAACAGAATGAGCAATTTTTATTGGTGGGGGAACTCCTGCCTTGTTTTGAGCTAATTATTTTCTGTCTTGAGATTCTCCCATCAGTCTCTTTTTGGCACTCAGGCAATTATGATGTCTGTAGCAAAAACAGGCTGCCAAAAATGGCAATTGGAAAAAAAAAAAACCTTCCCCTTTTAGAGAAAATGACTCAGCAAATTCTGCTCTTTTGAGTATTAAAATTCCTCATTTTTCAGAAACCCACTACTGCACAGTAACTTCAAACTACCTGACAAGAATTTTTTACAAGCTTGATGTTCGGGAACAGCCCAAAGAATTACATATTGTGTGACAGGGCTTAATATTTTTGCCTGTGAATATGGGAATTTTGTCTTATTTGTCATCTAAGTTTTGATATGAGCACCAAAAATAACAGCCATTGCCAAAACCAACATTTTCCTGTTGGACATCCACACCTTGGCTTTCCATGATGTGGAGGTGGTTGCCTGTACCACGTAGCAAGTTCCACAGTCACTTAACAGGAGAGGATTAGCATATAGAATAGACAATATAGAATCCATTATATATATTTATATCTATAGACAGATAGATAGATAGATAGATGATAGATAGATAGATAGATAGATAGATAGATAGATAGATAGATAGATAGATAGATGATAGATGGAGAAACAGACAGATAGACAGATAGATAGATGGATATTCTATATTTGATGGGAAGCTGAGCATGGCAAATTTTCATTTATTCAGACCAGCAAGACATTTAAGCAAAGGGAAAATGCCACTGACTACACTGAAGTGATGAGTGAGATACAGTTCACTGCCTGGCTCAGGAAATAAAAGTCAGATTCTTCTGGGAGTTGGCTCAAGTAAGAGTTCTTATATAAAAGCTGGGAATAAGCCACATATTGACCTGTTCATCAGGGTCATTCAGGCCTACCTTGTGCTCCCTGGGATTCAAACTACTCAGCAAATTTTCTGCAATGCATAAAAACCCTTCAAACACAGCAGCAGTGAGGGGTGCAGCTGTACAAAACCATTCAGATATTTAACAATTCCCTGAAAAGAATTGCAGTCACCTGCATTATGCAGCCTGTCTGCCATTTGATAGATTACATGCTAGAATGAAATATAGACTTGTCTGTGTAATTTTATAACTTGAACAATGATTATGATATGCAGTGCATTTCCAATTATCTTCCATTATGTTTCATGTGCTGTACAGATTTCAATTGGCGTTTGCAAGGCAGCCAGAAAATTACAGCAATTATTGAAAATTATTGTGATATAAAAGCAATGCTTCCCCCTCCTCCTATCAATTTTCTTTGTATTGGTATATAAAACAGACTGCTGCTTCAGCACCTAGGGAGACAAACTATATTTTGCCTTCCTAACTATACAGAGAGAATGAATTGTACTCTAGTTTTAAGGTATTCATAGCAGATACACAGTCAATATTAATTCAGAAATTTTTTTAGTGTTGCACTTTTAATTATACAGTCATTTACTTGACTTAGGTTAGAATTAAATCAATAGTTATATAGATATAAGTGCACTCACATACATTTCCATGTGTATAACAGGCAATCCTTTATTCTTCTTTAAAAACATAATCTATTTTAAATTTCATTCCCGCTGCTTCCGTTCAGATTGAGGAGATTTTAACAAGAACGTCTTTGACAGACCTTTTTTTATTACTTAATTTATCTTAATGGCAGGGACCTGTCCAATAAACTCATCTACCCATGGTTATTTTTACATTCATGAGTAGTTTCTTCAGACCCTATGGGTATGCTCACATACACCAAGCTAAACATTCATGAATTTATAAGAACAAGGCCTTATTTTTGCCTGGGCTTTCTTAAATACAGAGCACTAAGACTTTATTGTGTCCCTTTGAGGGGAGAAACAATTCCAAAGTGTTTGAAAAATAGGATTACTGTTTTTCATAGCATATATAAACAACAGTAATAATTTTTGTCATGTGTGCTTGACTATAAAGCAAAATTTGTAATGCAAATGTCTATGCTATAGCATAACAAACTTGTACTTTCTGTGTTCCTCTGAGTTTAATTGAATCTGACATTGGAAATGGCAGGAATTTTAATTACTTAAAATAATATCTGTATTATGAGCTAACATGCTAGTTAAAGAGGATGCTGTTTGATTATAATTCAGTTCTACACATTTCTTTCTTCTTTTTTTTTTTTTTTTTATGCTTAGAGAAAAAAATGCATCCAATGTCTTTGCTGTGACAAGAAGGTGTCTCATGCTAGTTGCTGGAAAAACAAATCAGAAAACAATATAAGTACAAAAACTGTGTTAATATCAAACAAAATTTCAAAACAAAATCACAAAAAAAGAAGAAATCATTCCTGTTTGAAACCTTGCTTTGCCTCCATGTTATATCCACTGCAGCAGCTACCCCAAAAAGGTCCCTAAAAAAGCTCTCTGATGTGGAATGCTGGGTGTGCTATGTCACAATAACACCAAGTCATGGCCTTAAATTAAGCAGGACTCTTATTTATTTACCTTTTCCTTCTATTGTGGTTTTCTGTCTGAACTCCCTTTTTTTTTTCCTTCTCGAGTTTTGACTGTGAAAAAAAAAACAAACCAAAAAAGAACCAAGAGCACCAGGAACACAAACACAGTGCAGCTTATCCATAAAGTTAATTTGGAAAAGCCAAGCAGCTCTGTTGTTTGGTTAACATCAGTAAGGGGAATTCTGCTCAGTATCCTTACCTGGAAACAAGGATGCTGTGACAGCAGGAAGCAATGCTGTCACACTATATATATATATATGTATATGTATATGAAATAGCTGGAGGATAACTGGTAGCTACAAGCAAGTCATATCTAACATTACTGAACATTTCAACCTCCACTAATTCCAGCTGATTATTTTGACACAATTTGTGGCACTAATTATACTTCTTGAATTGCTGGGCTCCCTCTCGCACACATTTCAAGGTTTCTGGAGATTACCTTTCCCTTTATCTTCCACTTCTTCCACAGTTAAACACAGTTAGACTTGTACCCTGCACAATACAGTGCCAGTTGTTGCTTGTCACAGTGGCTGCTGACCAGTGTCAAAGCAATTTTTAGCATTAAACTCCACTTTCTCACTCCTTCTGAAAAATGTTGGGCCAGCAAGTCCCAGGAAGATAAAGCTCCCAGAGCAACAAGTTTAATCACTTTCTTCTTATTCACTTCATCACCATGCAAAAAAACCAACCCCCAAACTCATATACTGGTGCAGTTATGATTATTTTTCCAGGAGCTCAGTGGTGTCCTAAGCATTGGATGGAGCGTGTTGACCTAAAAGCAGCAAAGAAATGAAGCTCTGGCTCTGGGACACCACTCCAAGCAGTGAATGGACACAAGGACTTGTGCTCACAGCATCCTTCCTCTCGTGGAAAACTGAACTCCCCTTTTCAGGGCTTTTATTTAATATTTTGATGGAGCTGGTGCAGCTCTCACTCCTGCTGTCCTTCTCATTTTTACAACCTCATAGGAAACTTTACATCCCCTCATGGGTTATTTGGCTAGGGAGGAGTTAAAGGACAGTTGCAATGCCTGGGTGGTGATTACTGTGTCCAAGCAGATGAGCATATGTTGCAGAGCTGCATAGTATTATCATGATTTAAAAATAGACATATATTTATGCTAGATTTATTTGTCATGGGTAAGTCTAAATTGTGCTTTGTTTTCTTTTATTTTTTTTTTCCTAAACATTGCTTTGAGTCATGTGAACTCAAAATCCCTAAGAAAGCAGAACCCAGCCATGTTGCACTAAAATATTTGCTTCTTAAATGTGAAGTACTGCTGACAGAAATGCACAGTGTGGCACGTGCACAACCAGGCAGTGTGACAAAGGCTAAGCTACCAGTGTCCTGCATCTGTCACCCACAAAGGAAACTATCCACACTTTTTTATATCAATATAGGTTACTATAGCAACAGAGAGCTTTTATTTTTCCTCAGGTTTATTATGTAGGAGCCAAGGAGCATGTTCAGACACTGCATGCATTCATAACCCCATAGAAGTGTCTGTCGACTGCACTCTCCAAGGCACCTCTAATGGACTTGTTAACTGCTAACAACTGCAGCCTGCACTGAACAACTCCAGGAACAAAAAGCAAACGCCCCTCACAACAATAACACACATCCTTCACTCAGGCTTGTACCCCTAGCTCAGCAAAAATCAAATATTTTCTTAAATATTAACAACTCGTATGTCAAATAATTATTACTTTATCAAATCGATTTAATTATTTCAGTTTAATTATTTCCACTAAGTAAACGTAATAACAATTAAATAAAATCCCTGGTTTCATTCTTAGAGGGTAAACTCAAGGGACAAGCTCCTGTTGCCAGGACCTTTTCATACTTCCTTCCTTCCTCTCCAGAGGCAGCAAATGAGCAGTCCTGAGGAGATGTGAAATGTGGATCAGCCTCACTTTATTCCACAGACTGTTCTGATCTTGCTCCCTGCATCTTGGTTTTAGAGCTCAGTGCCACAGCTTCAGTGCAAAAGTCATAAACAGATTTTTGTCAGCTTCCTCTTGCACAACTCCCCAGTCCAATGGAGACTGGGGAACCACTCGACAGAAATTATTAAATACTCTGGAAAGACTCTTCTACAAACACATCCACCCTTTTATGACTCATGTCTTTCCACATCACTTTAAGCACCATTTAATTTTAAAACTGAAAACTTTATAGGTAGCTCCAGGGCATCATAGACAAGACAAACAGAAAGCAATGATGCCCTGGGATTCTGTTTGCTCTTACCTGGAGAGTTATGGAGAACCCATCCCTAAAAATACAAGCACAGCCTATTTAAAGCATCCCCACATTTTCTCCCTCTTTGGTTTCCACTATGCTGTGGCTGAGTTGAGAAGAAAGTCTTCAGTCTTGTGGCTCTGTGGTGACAGAAGAAAGGCAGCCGAGGGTCAAATTTGAAGTTTTATGCAGCTGTATAGCAACACTTTGGGCATTCTGGAATTAAAGGGGGGGAAAATTTACCTTTGATTTCCTGCAGTGAACTGTTTTGTGGTGGGCAGGAAGGATAGTCCATGGTTAAGGAACTGGCTGCACACTTAGAGGATGAAAGTTCAGCTCAGATTAACATTGCAAGGAGGCTTGTGTTTCCACGAGCAAATATTCCTAAAAATTAGATTTTAATAATGTACATGTTATCAGATTATAGAATAAAGCCCAGTTTAGTAGCTATGACTGCCTGGCACATGCTGGGGTAAGAAAAACTCAAACTGCAAGGTTTCCAAAAGACTTCCAAGAACTACTGACATGGTGGCACCTTGCCAGGCTGATTTATAGACAAGGCTCATTTTTATTTTCCCAAGCTGTCTCCTGCTATCACTCTGGATACCCAGATGTCATACATTTATGAGTCCTGAAGGAGTTCAGAAATAAAAATATGAGCTGCTTGCAAAGATATGTGATCTCTCATAAAAAACAACCTCTGGTTTGGAGGACTTGTGGATAGCTGTTGTTTAAAACAATAATTCAGAGGTCAACAAAAGCATTAGTGTGGATAACCCTGACATCTGTACGCTTGAAAATCTGGTCAAAATGTTAGTTTTAAGCAGAATATGAAGTTGTCTGGTACTGTAGCAGAAGTGAGTTAAACCAATAGCCTTTGCAAGGAAAATGTCAATTTTTATCAGAAGATTCAAACTAGTAAAATCAAGTAATTCATAAAACAAAACCTGGTTGACACTACAGGCACAGGCATACAAAAAAGTCTTGTCCTGGAGCATTTGCCACATTAAAGTCAGGACATTCTGATGACTCAGAAGCACGGTAGGAAATGGAGTAGTGGTTTAGGTTTACTTTTTAAGAGTACTCCAAAGCTCTGTGTTAGATTAAATGCTTAACATATTTCCTAATCATCTGGAAGGAAGGTGAGCAGCAGAGACAGGCTGCTCACTGCTGATGGAAAGTTATGACATGAGAAGTGACAAAGTTCAGTGCCAGAGGGAACTGTTTACTTGCCGAGGTCCAAAAGCCTCAGCTGAAGAAAGGGACCTGGCAATAACCCTGCAGCTGTGGTTAATGATGCAGAAGTATCCCTTTCTTCCTATATCCAGCCATATCCATCCAAAAGGGAATTAATTTAACAAGTGGATCAGATGATGAAGTACACAGGGAAAAATAGAATCAGGATTCAGAGTACGGCTTCTGCTACAAAAGTCGGGTAGAATATTCATTAGGTCATTTTAGAAAAGATATTGCAGTTTAAACATGAAAGATGCTGAGAGAGGGGTAATAAGAATGGTCAATGGGATGGAAAAAAACCTCTCATTTTAAATTACTTTAAAATATTGGGACTGTTTCTCTAAAGAGGTTTTGCAACACTGGATGCCATAGGAATATTTGAAGTAAGGAGTCATAAGTAAAGAAGCATATGAGAAACGTCTACATTTTTTTTCTCTGATTATTCAAAGTTATGACAATTTATGAAAATGGAAAGCAGAGAATTCAGATTTCATTTTAAAAAATATATTGGAAAGTTGAATCTGGCAAGGTGGATTCATGGGGACATAAGTTAAACAAATATTGGAATATTTGATAGGAGATATTTTTCAGGTTTTTTTTAAACAGCATTGTAAAAAATGCAAGTACTTCAAAGTTTATGGCCATCTCCAAATAGCAGAATGACTAAGACAAGAGCCTCCAGACACTCAAGATCCCTCTGAGATGTTTTCTCCACATTCTCAAGGATCTGGCTGCATGATGTGCTGATTCTGCATGGCAGCCTCTCTGTTCCTAAATTATCTATTGCCATTAGTGAATGAAAACAAACAAAAAAGAAAAGCCTCTTCCAAGACTCTAAGTGTGAAATTTAAGCCCAGCTACTAAAATAAGATGACATCAGCTTCACTCAAGGGATATCACCATAGGGGCATCTTCTAATACATTCTATGAGTTCCTTAACCTTGATAAAGATGCTTTTATAAAAATATAATATATATTTAGTTATGGGCATTTATTTTTTGACTCTGCCAGGTGAGAATAGGATCAGAAATCAGGAGCCAACATGAAATATTTATGGCAGGCATCCAGAAATGCATAGCATAATTGATAGGGAGAGCAGGAAATATTGTTCATTTGGCCTTTTTTTTTTTTTTATTTTTTTGCATGAATGCTGGTCCTATATTTAACTCTGTTAGGAATTTTAGGGTGAGGATGAGTGATCTCATCAAATCACTGGTTTCCTGATTGCTCTGTGGATCATGGTCATAAAGGATTGATGGATGCAAAGGTATAGATGGAGGTACAGAGTGCTAATGTTACTTGAGGAGCAGGGCTCTTCTGGAATTCAGGCCAGGAACAGCCCAACATAATAAAAATAATATATGCAATGCAGGGGTATTATAGAACAAAGCCTATGCTTGGCAGTATTTTTGAACCTATTTTTCTGTTAACATATTTAAATATCTGTCAGCCTGAGCTCTTATATACAGTGTCCCGAGGCATTAATCTCCTCAATAAAATCCTATACTTTCCCACAGAAGCCAGCAACATAAAAAATAAAAGGGAACCTGTGCTCATATTTCACAATAAAAGTGATCCTAAAGAATTGCTGAGTGCAAGATTTAAACTGTGTAAGACTGCTGGCTAACCCTCTCTTTGGAGATAAGAGCTGCACTGAGGATATCCCATGAAAATAAGAGGTGGAAAGAGCACAGGAGCTGAAAACATGACTAGAAGGGTTAATACATGATTTTTGGAGTGCTTTTGTAGACTTTTGGCTATTGAAAGTTCCCATGTCTCACTGCCATCAAGAGAGCCACCACAGTAAAATCTGTCCCTGGCTGGTCACAGAAAGGGCTCTGAGGGTTCTACCAGCAATTTTGAATGTGCAGAAAGTTGCATGAGCTCATGATGGTGTGGCTGTGCCCACAGTGACACTGTAGTAAACTCCCAGTGTGGCAGGAGAGTTCAAGAAATAGGTGCAATGCTGAGTTGAGGGTCAGTAGTTTTACTCTTTGAAGCTTTTCCCCTAAGAAACTCTTTTTCCCCCTCTCTTTCTGACCATAACCCTGCTGTGTGGCTTAGCCACTTCCAGGCTCCATCAGAAATCCCTCCTGGCACGCACAGAATTATCTCAGACACTGCAGGGAGCCAAGAGAGGACTAGTGCTGTGCACAGACTTTCTGCCAGCTGGGGGCTGCTCCTGTTCAGCACCAAGAGCAATGAAGGCTTCCTGACATGCCTGCCTTGATCCTGATCCTTTTGAATACTGTGGCAAAGCACAGAAAAGTGCAAATGATCATAAATTATTCATTTCTGAGGTGGATGAATTTGTCAATACCATATATAAGATGCTATAAGGCACAGCAGATTTGTTGCCCTTAATTCTATCGTGCCATGCAATCACATTCTGCTAGAGACACTGAGAGACCCAGTAAAATGTGTAAAAATGGAATGGGACTGTATGACCTGAACAAGACAAAAAACCACATCTGAGTCATAATTTATAATAGATGATAGATCCTATGGTAGTTTTCCATCAAATAAGTCATTCTTACGCTCCCTGAGAGAATGCTTGTTTATAGTAGCCTGTCTGTTCTTCCCATCTCTTTTATTGATGTAGCAGGAAACAGGAGGAGGTTTGCTTGTGACCAATGTTTTTACTGCATATGCAATATCTGCAGGTCACACATAGTGCACAATGTATGGCAAAGCATTTTTCCACAGAATTTAGCAATGTGAAATTGCTTTTCAAGTTTCTTGCTTCCAACTGCCTCTGGTAGAGATTCATGTGTTATTTCCCCAAGATTATTTCTGGGCACAGATAATGATGCTATAAGCATTTGAAAGCTGTCATTTCTGGTTAAATCTCCACCATGAAAAGGATTATTGCATATCGGTATCTAGGCAGCTTTTGTCAGTATAATTCAGCTGATTGGGGACTGGATATTCTAATTCTGTGAATTGCCACAGTCCCTGGACGAGTCACCCTGACTTTACAGCAGGCTGTTCATAGCTAGGGATGCTTGGGTTTAGCAAATCTTTTCC
>VZRH01003634.1:8253-27564 GCA_013397555.1 Urocynchramus pylzowi
TTTTTTTTTTTTTTTTTTTACTCTGGAGCCAATAGTTCCATTCTGTGGTATGTGTTATCTCTTCTTATAAACCTCACTGGGTTATTCTAGCTCCCTGTCAGCATAGCCTTGCTTGTTACTGTGCTGAGACTGAGCACCAAAAAGCAGCCAAGCAAGTCGTGTATCTCTTCCAGCTGGAGTATTTCACGTTGTCTGAAACTTCATTCCTTGTTTTTTGGAGCAGTTTTTACTAAATCTCTAAAGTCACATTTATGGTTCCAGCAAACTTTTAAGAAAAGGCCTGTGACTCATGAAGGACAAGCCCTGCTCCCAGAGCTCAGACTGTCCTTCCTGCTCAGCTGAGCCCACAGCGTGGAGGGGCTGCCCAGGGGCTCGGCTGGGCTGAGGATTTATTCCAGTGACACCTATTTCCAAATCTGAGCTGGAGACGTTCTTTCTGGCAGGCTTTGCATGAAAACCTGTGGGCAGTGGGGTTTGGGCCTCTGTTCTGTGTGCTGGGGCTGGGCTGGGGCACAAGGGCCACTGTCCCACTGTCCCACCCTCTGCTGCTGGGGAAGGGGCTCCAGTGGCAGCTCTGCCTGGCCTGGTAAAAAAACATCTTGGGCTGGTGCTGCCCACCAGGGCTGAGCTGCCCTGGAGCCCTGATGGTGCCCTTGTGCTGGTGGGCTCAGGGACCCCCTGATGGGCTTTTGAGCTTATTGAGAATTGAGTTCCTCAGGTGCCAGGGATGGGAAATCAAGTGACTTGGAAAGAGGCATGTGATTGGGTTGCAATAACAGCACAGATATTTAATGATCTTCCCCAAGAGGTGATCTCCAGCCTTAATTGTGAAGTCTTTAACTGCAGGCAGCAGCAGTGAAATGCCTTTGGTGTCCTGTGAGGGTTAATGTGTGCTTGGGAGCGTGGGCAGAGCTGCAGGGAAGGCGGTGAGCAATGGTAAAGAGTGTCAGTGTCAGAGGTTGTCATGAAACAGGGAGTGGATCAAATGGACAACCAGGAGGCATTTAATAGGTTACAAAAGATCGTGTCTCATGTGTAATATTGCTCTTTTAAGAATTTGGCTGAACAAAGCTTGTTTCAGTTCAGAATGTATTTATAGTTTTTTGGAAAAGTAGATGGCTGTTGTGGAAGAACTGCTAGGGACTTTCATTGTTTCCCAGCCATCCAAACATTTATTTAATTGGTGAACTGTTTCACTGCTGACACCTCAGAACTCCTGGAAAGAGAAAACAAGATGTTTTCTTCCTTTAATGTGGTCACTTGAAAAAATTAAAAAATTTCAAAGTTAAAATAAAGAGAAACAAAAAGCCATTCCTAAATGCAGTTTGACAGTTGTGCATGTTTAGATGCTCCAGCTGGCTTGGATCATGTTTCCTGTGGTCTGTGGAGAGCCTGTGGCCTCTCCCAGGCATGGGAAATACCCTTTTGTTCTGGTGGCCATGGCACAAACCTTTCCTCTGTGCTGCAGCTCGTCCCCAGGGGTGCCAGGGGTGCAGCTCCTGGGCTGGGCTGGCTGGTCCTGCTGCACTTTCTCAGTCTCCCTCTGTGCTGGCACTGCCCCCAGGGGGGCACCAGGCAGGGCCAGTCCTGAATGGGGCTGTGGTTGGGTCAGCTGCTGTTGAAGCACAGTTCATGGATGTCCCAAATCTCAGTGCCAGTAATTTGAAGCTCCTTTTTGTGCATGTCTCTGGCAAGGACAAAACTGCAGCACGTGTGGATTGGAAACCTTTGGTAGGAAGGGATTTCTGACCAGGTGGGAGAAGTAGGATAGTGACTGTGGTAAATCAAGCATGGGCTTGGCTGAACTGAGCCAGCCAAGGGCTCTGCTGCTGTGGCTGGTTCTGTTCTCTTGCCCTTGTGGATGTGACGTTGCCTTCAGTAGGGTTAGAGTTAGAGGAAGATCTTGGTTTTCTGTGTTTTGCCAGTGAAATTCTTGCTAAATGCATTTGTTTGGGTCAAATATTGAATGACTGGAAAATAATCACTGATGGAGTGGTTCTGAGCAAGGGGATAGACAGTGAATAAACTTTGTCACTTATCTGTGGTTTCCCCTGCTCACAAAAGTGTGTTAACCTGGCCAGAGTGTTGCTCTCTGCTGCCCTGCCTGTTCTTGTCACCAGCATGGAATGCAGCAGGATCTGACCCACTGTCTGTGGATGGTCTCACCTCTCCCTTCCCATCTCTCCATAACTCTGCTGGTTCAAAGGGAATGTTGATTTCTGGCTTTGTTTACAGAAAAAGGGGAGAAGTAAAAGATACTGGAGTGCAATCTTAGGCAAGACAAAAAGGCAAGACAGCTGTATAGTAGGCAGATTGGTAAAATCTTGGACTCTCTGGGTTTCTCTGTGTTGTGGCAGTTGAGCATCTCAGATGTAGGTGCATTCTCAGGTGTAGGTGGGGCAAACTGGCAATTCCTCAGGGAGCAAGGCAGAAGTTTTGATGAATAGCAATAACTGTTGCAGCTCTATTTTTTAATTTTTTTTGTTTGTTTTTGCCAGGCAGTTATGTGAAAATTCTCTGCAGTTGGTGGGTTGCCCATTTTTAATCAAAGCCATGTTTCCCAAATCTAAACACTCAATAGAAAACAGACCTGCACACCAGTCAAGTGTGTTAGAGTCCATATTTGGAGCTGGTTTCAGAAATAAGCATGTAATTTTTTTGAAGTGTATGTCAGTAGCTGGTTGTCTTGCAAAGTCTCTTGGCTTGTTGTACCTGTTCCTGGCTAGAGCAGGGCTGGGCCTTGGCAGTGCAGCTCTGCAAAGCTGCAATGGTGCAGAGCAAGTGATGCACTTGCTCTGCTGGGAACCCCCCATGACTTGGGTGCAGACCTTTGTGGCTCAGCTCAGGAGGGGAAAAACCCTCAAGACATCTCAAAATTAAATTCATGCAAGGTATTTAGAATTGCTGCAGTTTTATTTAGAAGATGGAGCACATCTGATAAACCCAGTGCTGCCTCAGGAATGACAGTCCTGTTGGAGTCATGGGTGGCATGATGGACTTGTCTCTGACAGCTAGGAGTCATCTGGAGTTGTTTTCATTACACCACAGAGATCAGGGAAAAAGTAAATTCACAGCAGTGCTTTTTCCTGGCTATGTTTCTCTGCCTGGCTTGTCCAGCAGCCCCTGCACCTCCCAGGCCATGGCCACCATGGAGTGGTCACATGTATCACTGCTTTGTGCTGGGGCTGGGGAAGCCCTGTGCTGTTTGCCTGGGAACCAGGTATTTTGACAGATAAATGCTTGTGTCACAGTCTGCAGGACCTTGGTGACCATGAGCAGGTGGAGTCAGTGGTGTGGGACAGGGCTGAGATGCTCTGTGTGCTGCTGACCTCTTTCAGCTTGTACAAAGTCACTTCTGGGCACAGGGTTCCCAGCTCGCTCTGCTCTCAGGACGGGGTGGAGGATGAGTGGACGGGATGGAGGCTGTGTCCAGATGTGAGTTGTGCATCCTCTGCTTTTCTTCTTGTAATCTTCTGCCCAGAGCAGAAGATTCCTTTAGGGGGTCCTTAGAGGAATCCAGAGCTAAGGCTGGAGAGGATGTCCAGCACAGCTCCAGGCACAGGCTGGGGTGATGTGATGCACATGAACTGCAGGCTGTTCTAGAGATCCCCTGGTGCTGCCTGTGCTGAGTGGGGTGCTGGGGCTTTGAGGACTCTTACCATTTTCTTCCTTTGGTTGCCTTTTTTTTTTTTTTTTTTGCAGCAAAATAATAGGTCCAGCCTGTTCTTACTTAATGTCTTTTTATGAAAACTTTGCAATCACCAGGTGCTAGACTCAGATGCTGTTTCACAAACAATTAGAAAAAAGCTTGTTTTGCTTTGCCTGGAAAGAGGATCTCCCAGTCTTTCCATGTGTTGGTTTTGAGGGAGACATTCCTGTGTGAGGGTGGTGGGAGTGACAGTGCTGGGAGGTGTTGCCTGTTCGTGGAGAGTGGTGCAGCCACACCAGCAACACCTGCAGCTGGTCCCTGCCCAGTTCAGAGAGAGGGAAGAACTCAAACCCACGACATTTTGTTTTATGTATTTTACTATATTCTAAAACCTCAAACTCTTCAGTTTTCTACCATGTGATGTTAAACACTTCTATTTAAACTACACACCCATAGTCTTAGTTCTGTTATTCAGTTTTGGAAGAAGCCTTCTCCATGGCCTGAGGTCAAATGCAGTGTTCTCGTGGGGGTCAGTCTGTCAGCACAGAAAGTCTAAAATTCTCAGTAGCCAGGGTTCCAACAGATTTGGGCCTGGGGCTTTGAGCCCAGCACAGACAAGGTTTGCCCCTTGCAGGAGTTTCTGGCAGATTGCAGATGTGGCAATTCACTCACCAAATCCCACATTGCCTGAGAGCAATGGGGCAATTCCACATGGGGTAGAACAACTGGAGTGCCAGACCACACCTTTTAAAAAAGCAAACCCAAGGAACCTCCCTGACCTATTAGAAAATGTAAAAAGAGAAGGGATGGCTTGGGTTAGGCTGGAGCAGCCTTGCATGCTGTGTAAGAGCAAACTGATGGTGACTCTTTTGGAAAAGGCTTTCTCAGCCCCTCTTTCCCACCTGGGAGGAATTCAGGCCAGTGAAGAACCAGCCCAGAAAGAGGTGATCCACAGAGCCCGCCCCAAAGAAAATACTCTGAAGTTGTGCCAAGTGCAGACTTGCAAATCAGCTTCCTGGTGTGCCAAGTGTGTGAAGCTCTGCTTTTCCCTGCTTCCCACCCTGTTCCCACCTCCAGGGGCTTTGTCTGACTTCCCCATGGGGGAGGCAGGAGCAGGGAGCGGCTCAAACCCATGTGGGGGCCTGGCCCTGGCTGGACACCACATCTCACTCTGTCTGATTTACTTCTGTAACTCATCAGAGGGAAATAAATGAACCCACAAAACAAAACCTCCTGAGCTGAAGGACAAATCCTGGACTCCTTTGTGGCAGAACTTCCTTTGAAATTGCTGGGTGTTTTGCTTGGTTGGACTGGCAGAATTGGGAGACCTGGTGTTATTGTAAGGTCAGAGAAAAAGTGCATTTCAAGAGTGGGGGGAAGGACTTTGCTTCGTTTTTCTGACAAAGTACCCCTTGAATAATGAGCATTGACTTGGAGCTCTTCTGTTCCCAGCTGGGTCAGTGCCTGCATGGGGAGTTTCCAGCCCTGCTCCAGGTGTCACTTCCTCCAACTCTCAGCCCACCTTGTTGGTTAAGGGTGATGTGCCCTGGCTGATCCTCTTTGTCAGAGCTCCTCTCTTCTGCTCTTTAGGGGGGGGTTGTCCCTGCTTTGATTCCTGCTCCCTCTCAACATCCAAGTGCAAGGTCTGTGTGGGCTTCTTCAAGGATTGGCTGCTCTGGTCCTCGAGGCTGCTGTGAACTTTGCTGTGATATTTGCAAGCAGAGAGGAAGAGATGTGCAGTGTGTGTGGGGGGAGCATCTCTTCCGAGGGCCAGTCCTTCTGGGAGTGCCCACTGCAACGGGGTGCTCACCAGTGTGCATTTGGGGAGATTCTATCCTAATGTTCCCATATAATGTGGAAAAGGCAAGGGAGAACTTTGATTAAAAAAAAAAAAAAAAAAAAGAAAGAGGGAGGCTGCTGAGATTTCTGGCAGATACGTGGTAATATTTGCTTAAGTTTCTGAGAAATACATTATTTCAGTTTTATTTTGAAGTTTGTGTCTGTGTATTTGCATCCCCCTAAATGTTTTCTGGGGTTTAGCCTTTTCAAGGCAATGTCTGTTGGTCCAGAACTGCCAGCACCAGGGCTGAGCTGAAAGTGGTATAAATTCACTTTGTTTTTAACTTGAGCCATTTTCATTTTGATCAGGGAACCGAATTGTAAGGGCACTGTGAGGGAATGTTAGGTCATGACTTCAGTTTTGCTTGTACATGTTGTAAATTTGATTGGGAGTGCAACCAAAATGCAGTGAGATGAGTGAGAGTGTGCCCTTCTCCAGAGACAAGAGCTGCACACCCAGGTGACAACGATGTGTAAAAAATCTCCCTAAAGAGTGGACATTAATTCCTGTTTTGAAGGAAGATCTGGGAGCTGGTGCAGGCTCAGTTCTTCATGCATCGTTTCCTGCTGGAACACTACTGTTCCCCCAAAAAATAGCTGCCAGCCAGAAAAAGTGTCCAAAAGTTGTCCAAAAGTATCCAATTAGCCTGCAAATCAATTGCTATTTGAATTTTTTGGACCATGCAGCTTGCAGTTTCTCACCAAACAGTTGACTTAAGTCAACAAAGTGAGTGTTGTCTCGGGGTCTGAATTAGGTAAGACTGACTCAAGGTCAAGTGTGACCATTGGGGAACAAACAGTTGCATGTTTGTGCTCATCCTGCTGCCCAGGGCAGGGCACAAGCTTGGGAGCACCAAAAGGAGGGAAGAAGTGAGATAAGGATGTTCTGTGAAGGCTGGAGTATAGAGATCAGAACAGGTGACAGTCCACAACAGGAATAAAATAGTTCAGATGTTCTTCTCTCAAAGAGCTCCTTGATCAGGTCATGAAGAAGTGGTGGCAAGTGTCGTGCAGGGGACAGAGAGTTTGGAGCCTGGGGACAGGCAGTATTTCAGGTGTGAGCTGGAGTGCTCCTGCTGTCAGCAGTGGAGGGCTGGGTGCTGGCTGGGCTCTCAGCCTGGCTGCAGAGGACAGGGAGCAGCAGCTCCTCCTTAGCCACTCCTGTGGCCGCTGGGCCAGGCAAGGACAGGGAAAGGGATGCATGTTCCTCCTTGCACAGCCATTCCTGCCAGCCTGAGTCACTCACTCCACTGCAGGATAAAAGCTGTGGCTCCACCAGCTGAAAACCAATGGGGAACAACCATTTTGAGTGATCTCTCAGGGTTTGGTTTTGGTTGTTTTTTTTCTTTTTTTTTGCTTTGCTTGGAGAAACATCTCTTTCACAGTGGTGGGAGACAACCAGAGAAGACGTTTTGTGACTGGTACTAGAGTGAGGCACAGTCTGTTTTAATTGAGGATCAACAATGATTCCTTCTCTTAGAGGGACAATTAGCTCCTCTGGAGGAATTATAAAATCCTTCATCTGTCAAAGGCACCAGCAGGAGAAGCAAGGGATGTGCAGGCACCAGCTCAGTACCAACTCTGTACTTTACTCTTAACCTTACAGAGAAAGCACAGTAGAGAGTTTCATCATTGGTTTGGTAAAAGCTGCCCTTATTTTCATGGATATAATTACAGAAGAGGTTACATTCATCTGCAAACAAAGGCTCTAGTATTTTTTTTAGAAAAGGCAGAAATAAATTTTAAACCTCCAACAACTAAACTAATTCTTTTAGCTAGTTTTCAAAAGATAAGTTTTGTAGGTTGTGTTAGTTGCTTTGTTGGTTTTTTTTCAAGGAAGCATTGAGGACCCTGTTTCTTGGTGAATACAGTGAAAGGAGAGATTCCAAAAGGGCTTTTGTGCAATTAAGGGAATGTTTGCATTAGGTTGTGCTGCAGTGATTTAACACATGAGAAAGAAAAATCCCAACTGAGTGATTTACACATGGATCTCGAATGTTTTGATCAAAGGTCAGACTCAGAAATGCATTTATGCTTATTTTTAAGTCCAAAGAGAATCCAGTGGGGAGTTAAATCTCTAAGTAGGCATTTAATGTGTAAATATTCACAGGTAGCTCTTTACTTAGCCATGTCATTTTGCTGTGAATTTAGACAGGACAAGATTTACTTGGAAGCTGAAGTCCAGACTCTGCCAGTACCTACAACAGGGGAGAGTATTTCCGTAGACTGAGCTGACTTTGAATATTTCATATATAAATTTTACATTTTACTGGCTTACAAGTGTTCTAAAGTAGGTTGGGAGAGCTGAAAAGGGGTCAGGAAAACTGGCTGATTTTTCAAGGCTTGCAGGTCTCCAGTTTCAGGAATGGTCCATCCTGACATGCAGGAAGTGGCAAGAGGCCTGTGTGGGTGAGCAAGGGGCTCTGAAGAAAGAAATGGAAAGGATATGTGTAATATGTAAGGGGTGGAAGCAGGGACAGGTGACCTGGGGGAATATCAGGAGACACAAGGCTCATCTGGAGCTGGCCCTGGTGACAGACAGGGAAGTCAAGATGTGCTTCTGCAGATATGTGAGAGAAAGGAATGCCAGGGAAAACATGGGCAGGGGTGCTGGGCTGGCCTTCTGTGGTGAAAATCTTGGGGAATTAGGGGAGAGCAGTGGTGCTTGATCTCAGCTGTAGTAAAGCTTTTGATGCTGTCACCCATAACATCCCTCTGGACAAACTGGTGAAGTACAGGCTGTGAGAGGGACTGAAAACTGGGTGAGCTCAGGTGTGACCAGCAGGATGAGGTTGAGTTGGAGCCAGTCACTAGTGGTGCACCTCAGAAGTCCATGCTGGAGCCAGTTCTGGAGTCAGTAGTGTTTGGCATCTTCATTAATGACAGGGGTGATGGGACAGAGTACCCCTCTAGCCAGGCTGTGGATTGTACCCCCATGGAGGACTGCTTGATAGACTGGGTGGATGTGGTGGCACTCAGCAGGACCCTGACAGGCTGCAGGAATGTGGGAATGGGAACCTCATGAAATTCAACACCAGGAAAAGCCAAGTCCTGCACGTGGGGAACCACAGCCTCGTCCAGTGGTGGGAGCAGCTCTGCAGAAAGGCCCTCTGGAGTCCAGGCTGGGTGTTTGGCAAAGGAAACAACACAACTGGAGCTGGAGTCCAGGCTGAGCGCCCTGGATCATGGGAACGCTGGAGCTGCCCTCCCGGACACGGGGCGCCCACGGGCCTGGTCCAGCCTCGGTGTCTGGGCAGTTTGCCCTCAGAAGCTGTGTCTGAACCAGGGGCTGGGAGTGGGGTGTGTCAGCTTGGGGTGTGGGTCTCCCAGGGGGGACACTCCAGCTCCCAGCCAGTGCCCAGTGGAAGGTCCCTCTGTGTGGTGGGAGCCTCTGTGGGGAGCTCAGGTCTCATCCAGGCTTCCCAAAGGCAGCCCCTCCAGTGCCCACTTCTCAGGAGGATCCCCTGAAACCTAAAAGGGCACCAAACAACTACCACATACTTCATAATCAGATGTGAATTATCCTTCATTGCTTTTGTCATGATCCTGATCTGAACCACTGCCTTAGCAGTAGGGAAGATACCCCTGGCATTGCACTGGGCTCTCCAGGGACTGGTGCACAGGCAGCAGCTGAGGTGGAAAGGGTTGCCTCTCTTCACCACTCCTCTGCTTTGCTGAGTGTTTTAATTAAAACCAGATAGAGGAAAATTTCTCACAGTGTTTCCAATATATAGTGGTTTCACCTGCTGTTGAAAATTGCATCAAGACATAATGGTAAAGGGATGATGCAAACAGGAATGAATGCTCCTTTTAGTGGCTATGAATAGAGCTTCTCATATCAGTTGAGTGTTGACTTATAATTATGAAAAGATTATAGGGTTCTGTTATTTTTTAGCCAGTCCTCTAACACATAAATTAACTAACATTTCATCACTTCATGTAACCTTTCAAAATGGAGGAGGGAGGTTTGGCTGATGAAATAAATTCATAAGATCACATTTATTTGGAGATGTTTACTGTAACTAACAAAGTGAAAAATTACCCTTTTCTATATGCTCACTCTTTCCCTGGTTATGCAGTTCTTGAGGAGGTGATTTTTGCTGTTTTTCTAGAAAGACTTTTAAAGAATAATTATACCAGGGGAGTTTGCTCTTCAACTGTGCTTAGTTGTATTTTTGTAAGAGCTGCTAGAAATTCAGCCACAACTGCTTTGCTGTCTCATGACTGTGGGTGGTGGAGCTGATGAGTTGCTAAATAAGAGATGTTTGGGTGTTGGGGTGTCAGGAGTGGGAGAGAAGAGCATCTCGTGTCTTGTTCCTAGCTTGGACTTGAGTCTGGCATCCATCTTCTAGGAAACAGAGTCCATCTTCCAAACACCACCCTAAAGGGAGGATGCCTGTCTGTCTTGGCATGGGGATGGTGAGTAGGGTGAGCGTGGAGGAGGCACCCAGTGCAGTCTGGGGAGTGCTGTGGTGTGTGGCTGGGTCCTGCAGTGCTGGGTGGCAGCTGCTTTGTGAAGACAAGACTCAGTGCCAGCGCTGTGCACAGGGATCATTAGCAAAGAGAAATCCTTTACCCCTCAGGCAAATTGCTCTTTGACAGGAGCCATTGAGGCCAGGGGGGTTTCCCTGTTTGCATCTCAGTGCCAAGTGCTCTTGCAGGACACTTGTGTTCTCTACTAGCAGCAGCTTAGCACTTCAGCTGAGTGACTGCAGGTTTCTCTGCAGGGGTTTGGCTGCAGGTGCAGTGGGCAGGCTGTGAAAAGAGCAGATGATGCCAAAACCCTGGTTCAGGTGGGGACTGCCTTCTGTGCCAGGTGCTCTCCAAGCTAAATCAGTGTCTTGTACGTTTCTCCCTCCGTGCCCAGGTTCTGCAGAGCAGCCAGGTACTTGTGTCACTGGTCTGTCTGTGAGAACAGAAAAGGTGGGTGGCAAAAAAAAGTGTGCTTTTAGACACAGTCTGCCAGCTCTGGCTGCTGGTTTGTCACTGGCTGGGAGAGAGCTCATAACTGAGAGCATAAGCAGATTCAACATGTGCTTCTTAGCTGGGTGTTGTGACCATACCCATTTCACACCTTTTTCATCAGAGAAAACTAGCACTGTGGGGTTTTTTTCTTTTTTTTTTCTTTTTTTTAAATTTTTTCTTTTTTTAATTTTTTCACCATTTTCTGCCCTTTTATACCCACTTTGCTCCTGTTTCATGTCGAGATGACAGTCTAGGTCAAAGTAGGGGAGAGGGATGGTCCTGAGTATAATATTTGTGCATTTCTGGATCATTCATTGATACTATTTGGATGTGGATCAAGTGTGTGTTCACATTTGTGACGAATTAGCCAGACAGACCACATGCCCTGGAGTTCATTCCAGCTGCTGGAGAGCAGACTGTTACCTGATCCAGGACTGACAATACCTTATCTAGCAAAAAGTCAAAGCAATCCAGACAGAAGATACCTGACCTAGCAGAGATCCCACCAAGATGAAGTTAACTATCAGTACTTTACACTGTGCAGCATCTTCTTCTATGGTACTAAGACTGGTAAAGCTGGATTTGTTCAGGTGTTATTCAGGCGCTGGATTTATTCAGCTCTTGGAACATGGTCTCCTGTGCTGCTGCCTGTGTCAGTGGAAGGTTCAGTGTCAGTCAGAGGGAGACCTGTCCACCCCTGCAGGTCTGGGTGGTGCTGGGGGCAGCCAGTCCCTGAAGGTGAGAATGGAGCTCAGGCCCTCTCATGGCTGTGGGAAGCTCAGAGTTGCCCTCTTGCAGGAATCATTGCAGACAGGAGTCTGACAAAAGCCTGGAACAACTCTTTGCCCACCTTAGGTCAGCCTTGGAGAGCAGCTGAACACATGGGCAGCGTGTTGATTTTCTTTTACTTTTCCCCCTCAGCTGAATTCACAGGCAGGAAATGAGCCCACATCTACAGCACTTCGAGCTGCTGTTTCCCAAAGGTAGAGGAAGCAAAATTAGAATATCCTGTTTACGTGTCATTCAAGCTGTATTTGACCAGCTGTCCCAAGGGTTTTCAGCTTGCTAGATCAGGACAGGCTTTTCTTACAGTCTGAGCATCTTCCTGTGTGAGTGGAGGAGTGTGGCTGTTTGCACTGAGCACCTCCCTGGGCCCAGCCTTGCAGCTGCAGAGGAGACAGCTTTTCACTGTCACCAAGGTGGGGAAGCTGAGGCTCGCCAGGTCCTTCAGAACTAAAGGTGGGAGAAACCTATGGCAAATTACTTTCTGAAATGGTCGTTCCTGTACCTTACAGGAAGGTATATTCCTCCTCCTCATGTTCTCAAAGCATGCTTGAGTCACTGGACTTGAAATGTCTGAGAAAAAACTGGTTCAGAGAGTTGAGGTGACAGATTTTTAAGTCACTTCCAGCTTTTCTTAAGTGAATAGTTCAGTCTTTCTAAATACTGCCTTGGTATAATACCTACCTATATGCATGTTTGTGTTTGAGCAAACCTGTTTATGCTTCTGGGAATACTGAAGGACCTCCCTGGGGCAGGTGTGAACTGTGGAGAGGTGTCAGCACGTGTGTGGGGTGGTGCTGGCACTGTGGGGCTGTGGTGTCCCTGTGGGGCTGGCAGCTGCTTGTGGAAGGAGCTGCTGAGTTTGTAGCAAAGGTGGTTACGTAATTCCGTGCCTTTTCCAGACTGTCACGCTCCTGCTGGAAATAGACCCTTATCTAAGAAAATAGCAAAGTGCACCTGGAAACTTTTAGACTAGTCTCCTTGTTTAATCATGAACCCATTTTAAATATGTCAAGGAAGGCAGCTGTAATATATGACCTTTTTCTGCCATACATTAGAGTGATGACTCATACGTGCAATGTCAGGAGAAGGTAATGAGACGTCTCCAGGCTGACGTCTGTGCAGCTGAGCTTTGCAGCTCTGACGTGCTCTGGAGTTCAGGGGATTTGGGCTGCATCGTTCCTGCTTTCAGTATCACTCTTCTTACCTGGTTGCACAGATTTCTGTAAGCTGAAGTATTGAAACTGATTCTGTCTTTTCCATGTCATCTCAGAAGGTTTTTTGTCTGAAGACCACAGAGGTGTCAGTGACTCACATTTAATATAGAAAAGAGCCAAGACAGAAACTAAAGGTAACTAAGAACATCAAAACTGGAAAAGGGGGCTGGTGCAGTAGGTTTTGTGACTGGTTCTGTACTATGAACACTTACATAGAAAAAAATCTGCAATATGTAGATAAATGTACTATTACAGAAAGGAAAGACAATGGCCATATTAGCTCTAAATATTTAGTTGGTTTATTTGTTGTAATAAAACTGTATCAATGTCTGTAAACCTGTCACTGGAAAATAAAACTTAATAAAAGCTTAAATAAAACATAAAAGCTCTACAGTCTGATCTGCATTGTGCCAAAGTCTGAAGTAATGGCATGGGCAAGCATCTCTACCCAGTGCTCAGGTGATCCCTAGCTGGTTTAACCAGCAGCTGGTATAAATTGCACTATCCATGACAATTAAAAACCAAGTAAAATTTTTTTGGAACATCTACTCTATCACCCTCTGTGAACTGCCACCTCTTCTGTTGCTCGTAGTATTGGGATGTGCAGAATGAAGGCCTGCCCTCTTCCTTGTCAGTTTGAGCGTAGAGCTGGGCTGGATGCACCTGGTGCTTCACACCAGCTTCCTAACAGGGAATTTGCCCAGGAGCACTGTGGAGCTTTGGATGGTGGTATTTGATGAGTCTGGACTGCAAGCAGGAGCATCACTCAGTTCTGCTGGCTCTGGGTGTGTGTGCTGGGCTCACCCAGACTCTGGCTGTGCTGCTGTGTCCTCCTCTGCCAGCAGCTGGACCAGCTCCAGTGTTGGCCATAGCCTGTCCTCCTCTGATTGTACTACTGTGCTGGAGATTCAGCACTCCTCAGTTGGCTGCATTATAAATGTGATTGCATCACTGTGCTCCAGGCAAAATAAGCGTGGTTTGAGCTGAAGGGCCTTGTTGGCCTGGTCCCTTTGGGCTGTAAGAGGGCTCCTGTCCACAGCAAGCACTCGGATGCTCAGCAGTGGAGGGCAGTAGGACAGGAAAGTCTGATTTACAGACCTTCCCTCCAAGTTATTCATTCCCAGTGATGCCCTCCTTTACCTCCCCAGCTATATGTCTCCTTGCTTTGATAATCCCAGTCATCACAAGGTACTTTTAGAAACAGGATTTTTTTTCTGTCTTTGTTTTTGCTTAGTACTTTGGTTGCTGAAGTTATTTGCAAGTCCCCTTGTGCTGTGGTTGTCAGTGTGAGCATGAGCCTTGAGCAGTCAGCTGAGCTCTAAATCCCAGACAAAGCAACCCAAAGTTGCACAGCCCATGGAGCAGCCAGGGGAACTGCTCTGTCTTCTGCTTCAGTGCCTCAGTGGCAAAAGATTTTTCTGTAAATGCCAGATAAGAAGTATGAATTACCCTGGAACTGCCATGCACTGAATCAAGACAGAGCAATGAAAGAGTATTTGTAAAGCAGGCACCAGTGTAACTGCAGGAGTGTGGGTAGGGATGGGGCCGGGCTCGGCCTGGTGCCGTCAGACTGAGGGGGCTCTGCAGAGCACCAGGGCCGAGCCCTGCAGATAGTGTTGGCAATTTCATGCTTCAGAGCAGTACTTTCACATTCTGTATGAAGCAATAAAGATTTGCTGTGCTGGCTTTGGGCTTTCCCTGTGTGACGGGGTGGCTCTACTTCAGCAGCAGCAAAAGCCTTGCAGTTTGCAGCAGCGGCTCATCAGGGCTGATAGTGGCTCCCTTGGCTTCTCCCCTCTGCTGTGCTGGCCTGGAGCTGGCCATGTCTGTGCTGGCCTTTCGTTCACCAGCACAGACATGCCCTGGGCTCAGAGCTCCTGAAATAGGGAGTCAGGGATGGTGGCATCTGTGAGTTGTTTCTGTGGCACTCTGTCTTCCCAAACACTTGCCCATCACCTCACCCTGCATGTGAAACTCCAGAAGGGTTAAGGACAAAGGAGAACAGGCAGCACCTATGGCTGCTTTCAGACCAGCAGGATTGGGCTGAGTCCTGCTGGCAGTGCTGATCCCTCAGGCAGGTAGGGCTTGGCTCCTGTGCTCTGAGCAGCGCTGTCATTCCTGGAACTGGTCCCAGTGCCTTCCTTTGTGGCCATGACCTCTCTCAGCAGCTTTGTCCTACACATGCCTTGTTAAGCAACAGGCAGAGTGGAGGTAATGGCAGTTTTTCCAGAACCTAGAACTTTGCTTCTGCAAAACTTCCAGTGAATGTGAACTTTGCTGCATTTGTAACCAAACGTAAATCATCTCAAATTTTGATTTTTCTGAGTAAAGTTCTACACGTGCATCCCTCCTGTGTATTAATTGAGTAAAACCTCCTCTAGCAGGCAGGCACTGAAGTAATGGAGATCTTTTTAAGTCAGCAGATGCATATCTCAAGGGCCTAAATAGTTTACTTGTTATTCCTTGAGGACGAAAGTAAGGTTGGGTGCAATCTCAACAAGGTTTAACAGTGACAACTAGAAGTTTCACACTTTTGCTTCTTGCCTTGCTTTGCTTAAGCTGTGATTTGTGTTAGGTGTTGTGGCCCATGTTCCTCCGGTGTAGTGTACTCCAGCACAGTCACCAGGCTGGAATTGGGGTTGTGTTGCTGGATGGGGTCAGCTCCTCATGGCTCGTGGATGTTGGGGTGCCAGGTGTGGATGGGCTGGGGCTTGGCAGGAGAGCCTAAAACATTTACTTGAGCATTTCTCACTTTTCTTAGCCTGTCATTTTCAACATTAATTCAAGCTGTGGTGTGTCCTGCTCTTCCCTGGGGCAGAGGCAGTGCTGGTAGCTTAGCCAGGCAGTCCCTCCATCATTCCTAGCACAGGATGTTGCTGCTGAGCGTGTCCAGGTTGTATTTATTTATAACTTATATGTACCAGATTTCATGCTAGATACTGAATCCTTGGTACATGTGCAAGGTATCTGCCAGGTGGCAGATGAAAGCCCTGCAGTGAGAGCTGCCCATGGTGGTGAGACTGGGTGGGTTCCCTGGCTCCTCCCTGGCTCTGCCTGGCTCTGCCCCGTGCAGGTGCCTCGTGTCTTCTCCCTGTGCCTGCCTGGGGGATGACGTGGGTGTCGGAAGATCCCTCCTCCTGTGGCTGTTGGAAGGGAAGGAGCATTTTTCTCCCCTGAAGTCACCTCTTGGATCAGCCCAGGACGTGCCCGGGAGCTGAGCGGGTACTGCAGCAGCAGTGGCACAGCTGCCTGGGCTCAGGGCAGCTCTGGGGCTCCACTGTGTACCTGGCTTCTTAGCAGAGCACATTTTACAGGTAGTAGCAGCACCTGTGTGAGATCACAGGCTGCAGGCAGTGTGGGAACACCTCCCCTGGCCAGGGGCACCTGCAGGTGTCTGACATAGCCCCTCCACAGCCCTCTGCTCTTGTGGCTCTTGCTGCAGTTTGGCTTCTTGTTTGGAGCTGAGGCTTCCCTCCTTGTTTTTTCTCCCTGCTCCATAGCAGTGGGTGTCCATTTCCCTGCCCCTGTGCCATGGATAGGCTGCAGGTGTGGAGAATCTTGTGTGGGGCTTGTGTAGAGATGGTTTTCCTGTCTGAGAGAAGAAAAGGGGATTTTTCAGTGGCCCAGCGTGATGTTCATCCGCCCTTTTCCCAGAACTGCAGAGGCAGGGAGGGAGTCATCTGTGCCATGTGTTAGTTGTTAATTTTAGCTTTACCATAACTCTTGATGACAGGGCTTGGTTGTTTCCTACTGTAGGCAGCATGTAGCAGTTATCCTGGAGGTACGGTGGGGCTGCAAGGCAGTAAAGCTGCAGCTCATCCCTGGGCCCTGGTACTCAGTCTGGATTCTCCCAGCTCACACAGCTCTGCCTGCTGAGTTGAGAGGCCATGTGGTAACATTTTTCTTGCATTCGTGCTAAACCTTTTAGGTTACATAAGGGTAGCATCAGGCACAGGCTGAATTCCACCTGTGTCTGAGGTCAAAGCTTGGCCCAAAGGTGGTTAAATATCTCCCATGATATGCATGGCATTTATCAGGTTTTTTTCCTAATTCTGGCTGCCTGGTGAAGTCTGTATGAAGTAGCAGCCTGTGCTGGCATCGCCAAAAAAGCATTATCAGATCTGACGTACAGGTCCCAAACTGAACTTCTTGTGATGCACAGGCTACTACAGGGAACTCTTACAAGTACCAGCAGGCTTTGTAGTCATCATGCATTGCATTTGGTCTCAAGTCTGGAGCAAAGTCACTGAACACATCAGAAAGTACCAGTCTGATCTGCTGTGCTGCTGTGAGTTCCCCAGGGAGCTGTGCCTCTGATGCTGTGCTGCCCTGCAGTGCTGGAGCTTGCCTGCCTTCTGTTCAGAGATGATGTTCTCACTGATGTGCTCAAGCTCAGCCAAGTGGACTGGTTGAAGATGTGGGGAGCACTGGCCACGTGCTGGAGTCCAGCAGGGAGTCTCTGGGAGCTCCTTCCCTTTCCAGTGCCATTTTTGTTGATGGTCCTTTGCTGTGCTCCACAGAGTGTTTGTTCAGTCTCTGCTCTCTGGTTAAACGCTCTGTGAGGGTGTGAACCTATCTCCACCCCAGCCAAGCACTGCTGTGAGGCTGTGCTCCTGGCTCAGCCAACCTTCATGGCAACTTTGACTGTGTACAACATCTTGTAATGTATTTTTCTACCAGATCTGTAGGAGAGCTGATGACCTGGGTAGAAACATAGCAGCTGCTGTGTCAAAGATCTGGGGTACAGCTGACTGCCCAGAATCGAGCTGTCAGGTGGGGCAAGGAATCATTTAAAGGCAGAAGTTGCTCTGAAGTCATGTCAAGGGAAGTGTCAGAAACGAGACACGCTTGCTCTGCAACAGAATATTCTTCATAGGTGGTTTAACAAGCCTNNGGAAGTGATGTAGCTGTTATGTCAGGGCTTCACAAGCCCACAGTGTGCAATCTGGGCATGACTGGTGGAAAAGCAGACCTGAGCAGCCATGTAATCAGGGCTTTTCCTAGGCAGTTATGAGCTCACACTAAACTCACACTGCAGCTGCATATATATTTTCCAAAATACACTTTTGGAATTTTACATACACTTTTTTAGTATGCTAATCATCTCTGTGGTCATTCCTTCCTGGAGTTAATGACGACTCTCTTGGAGAAAACAAGTTAACAAACTGACAGCTGCTCCTAACAAATCACTTGCTTAGAGAGGCCAGTGCAAGTTTAGCATCCACAAAAAACCCTTCTTTTGCTTCTGACGGTTCAGTGCAGCAATGTCAAAGAAATGAGGTAATAACTTGCATTTATCAAAGCAGTTTGGACTGTAGTAGATTTGTGCACAAGAGCCCAGAGACAGAACTGCCAGAGTTACAGGCCGTGGGTTCCTGCTCTTCTTTGAAAAGCTTTAAGCGTAGCTGGGAAAACGTAGTCCAGTTGGCATAATCTGCCAACAGCTGCCAGGGCTGGCATGAAAAGGTGGGCAAGGAGTGCCCAGGGGTCTGGGGGGCTCTCAAGGAGCTCCCTCTGTCCCCAAGGCCAAGAGTGAACCGAGATGCTGGCGCAGGGCGTGGTGCTGAGGTGGCGCCGGCTGGTTCCCGGCGTGGCCCCGGGTCTGTGCAGCCCCTGCTGGCCCAGGTCCCTGCGAGCCCCAGGGATGTGCTGGGACAGCGAGCAGGGCCCTGGGCTCTGTGCTGCTGCCCGGAGGGAGGGCTCCCTGCAGCTGTGCTCACAGGACACCTCTCCCACTCACAGGGTCCACAGTAATCAATACCCATCTCTGATCAGTTAACCTTTAACTCGTGGCAAATAGAAGATGTTTTCCTTAACATTTGGTTAAAAATAAATGAGTAGACTTGGCAGCCTTGGATAAGGCAACAAATGTTCTGAAATGCCCATTTCTTGTGTCAGGGCTGAACTCACCCAAGGACTGGCATTTTCTTAACAAGTTTGCAATAAACTGAAGGATCTGGATGGCAGCTAGTTTGTCTCTCTAGGTTTAGCTTGGGTAGCTGTTAATCTTATCGTTTTTGCTTCCCTAAATTTATGAGATCAGGTTTAAGGTTTTAAAAAATATTAATGGATGTATTCAGTTTTGAAATTTATAATTTCATTTGACAAAGTCTAAAATGGCAACATTGTGCCAGAATGTTGAGCTAGCTGAATGAAAAGCTAAACTCCCTTCATGACATGAAATGAGGGAGTTAAAGGTATAAACACCAATAAACCCTCTGATTTAATGAACGTTCTTTCCATTTCAGTATTGGAATTTGTAGTACAGGAAAACTACTTTTTTTAAACTTGCCAGAATCCCAATTAATCTGATCACACTCCACAGCTCATACTGATGGCTGTGTTGATGCTGCTCTGAACTGAAGCAGTTCAGTTTTAGAAAGGGTGTGTTGCACCTGGCATGGCCAGGTTTTGGTGCTGGGGTGGCTCTGGGAGAAGCTGCCAGAAGCTTCCCCTGTGTCCAGCAGAGCCAATTCCAGCCGGCTCCAGGACGGACCCGCCCCTGGCCAAGGCTGGGCCCATCACTGACAGCGGCAGCACCTCTGGGGAGCACTTGGGAAGGGGGAGGCAATCCCTGGGGAACTGCAGCTGGCTGAGAGCAGGGAGGATGGGAGAGGAGCAGCTCTGCAAAGCCCCAGGCCAGGGCAGGAGGGGCAGGAGCTGCTCCAGGTGCTGCAGCTGAGGTTCCCCCGAGCCCGGGCTGCAGCCCAGGGAGAGGCAGCTGTGCCCCCCCAGCCCCTGGAGCAGAGATCCATCCCCCTGAAGCCCCTGGGCTCCAGGATGGATCCCAGATCCCCCTGCAGCCCCTGGAGGCCCCACACAGGAGCAGGGGGTGCCTGAAGGAGGCTGTGACCCCGG
>VZRH01003634.1:27850-41347 GCA_013397555.1 Urocynchramus pylzowi
GGACCAGGCTGGAGCAGCTCCTGAAGGACTGACTGTACCCATGGAAAGGACCAGGCTGGAGCAGCTGATGAAGAACTGCAGCCTGTGGAAGCTCTCACACTGGAGAAGTTCATGGAAGGATGTCTCTCAGGACAAGAGAGGGACGTGTCTTCATGATATGCTGATCTTCCCCCACAGAACTTGCATTTTTGTTTTGCATGTACTTAGATAGAATGTGCACAGCAGGGGAGAATTCTGGAAGAAAAAAGCCTGGTTTTGTAGTTCTGCAGTTCCTAGCTTCTTAGGTGTATTAGCAGTTTTGTTGGTGCCAGTTAATGCCAAGCTTGTGCATACACTTGTAGAAATAGAGCCCCAAACAACACATGGAACACAGCAGTTTCTTTAGAGTTGTTTGGAGCAAAAAAAAAAAAAAATCTTCTTTTTCTACTGTAGTATTCTGTAGTATTTAAAAAATATTACCAACTTTGTCTTGATGGACTGTCCTGCTAGGATTGAATAGAGACCTGTAGACATCTCAGGAAAACTTAAAAATCAGTAGTCCCAGTTGTGTGACAGGAGGACTTGGATTCCCCAGAGTTTAAGTTCTCCTTCATAGGGATACAAAACCAAAGTGATCCTTGAATTAATTCCCTTCCTTGGTTTGAATTTAGAGAGGTTATGCATAGGCAGAAATAAATGCACAAGACTCTATTCAGGTAGAAATAAAGGCAAAAGACACAAAACAAAAACAAAAACAAAAACAAACAAAAAAAACTTTGAGGAAATAGCTTTAAATACTCCCCAAAACCAAACCATCCCCCAAAAAACCCTTTTGTAGAGCTTACTGAAATCATGACCTTCCCTGTGAGTTTGCCATGTGTAGAGCTGACCACTGACTTGTTGGCTCCTGGTGCTTTGTTCTCCTGAGGACTCCATGGGAGTCATCCCTGGCATCCCCAGGAGCAGGCGTGGGCAGTAAAGTGAATTTCTGAGCCCACTGAAGCACAACTGCCAGCCTGAATTTCTCCCTGAGAGCAGAAGGAAGGCAGAGGCTTTGCTGTTTGGTGTGTAAGGTGCCAGGTTGTGTTGATGAGGTTACATCCTCTGTTCACAGGGAGTTAAACAATTACTAGATGTGACTGACAAATCCATTTTCCCAGTGGCTTTCACTGCAGACAAATGTGCTTGATGTTGTGTTTGTGGAGAGGGCCAAGGAGAAATCTTTTGGGCTTGGACTGAATTGTTGTTTTATCAGTGGTTGTTGAATGTCATGTGGTGGAGCACTTTGTTGTAAAGGTCTCACTGAATTATTTCTTGGGCTGGCAGAGTTGTCTGCAGGAGTGTGTGGATTTCTCTGTCCTTTCTGGCTACAGCTGCCTCCTCTGGGTTTGTGTCTGCAGCCAGCCTCAGTCTCCCTGCATTGAAACACCAGCAGAGGCTTGGCCCCCCTTAATTTTGGGTTGATTTCCATGCATTTGTTTCACTGCAGCCGCCTGCTGCTCTCTTGGGTACTTGAATCTATTCAGGGTGAGGAGCTCATTGATTTAGGGTATCAATGGTGGGGGTACCCTGAGTGCTGGGAATCAACGGCCTGGAGCTGGTTTTAGGAGCTGTGGAGGATTTTAACTTTGATTCTCTTTCTGCTTTGTAGGTATTTGTATAAAATGTGGAAAAGGTGTGTATGGAGCGAGCCAGGCTTGCCAAGCAATGGGCAACCTCTATCATACCAACTGCTTCACGTGCTGCTCTTGTGGTAAGTCAGACCTGCCCTTGCTCTGTGGCTTCCTTCAGCAGCCAGTGTGCACACTGAGACCTCATCCTGCCTGCTTCCCCAGGCTGAATTCCCACACAAGGCTCCAGCTTCAAAAGTTGTTTTTTATTTCCCATCTGTAAGTGCTCAATGGTGTTTTCCTAAGCAGCAGCCCAGAAAAGTAGTGTTTGGTTGTTTGAAGGGCTGCATTTACAAAATGGCTTCAACCTGGCTGTTAGAAGCAGTATATGCTTTAAATCACTTGTGTTTATGAAACTGTAATGTGCATGTATCATTTTTATAAAAAAAAAAAAAGGTAAAATTTGTTTGGCCAAAACCATATTTTTGTCACTTTCTATTTGCAAATGCAAGTCTAGTCAGGCATGTGTATTTGTCATTTCTGTGTATGCACAGTGCTCAAAAATTGTTCACTTATGGTTGAATGTGACAAGAACAAATAGAAACTGTGTGTTGAAATGTCTTATGCTATTACAAGATTTTATTTTTGTGGGGGAAAACTAGACGATAAATCACTGTTTCCTCCTTGCTGTTCTCAGGACCTTTTTAGGTTTCCCTTTTAATCTGAAAGAGATGTTTCTGTGTGTGATTTGGGGAAGTCCTGGCTTTGCCAGGGTAAATGGAAAATTCAGGGCAGCATTTTCAGAAGTGTGTCTTAAATCAGGCATTATGAACTTAAGTTGGAGACTTCCTCAGTGTCTTGTCTGTGACTGCTGAGAGCTCACAAATTCCCACCAAGCTCAAGGGAAGTGTGAGAGCTCAATTTTCATGAGTCAGGTGATTTTTCTTGTTTTATGCACACATCTAGTGAGATTCCTTATATATGAAAATGTTTGCCTGGATATTGAAGATCTTGTTATGATACATATGCACAGCAAAAATTGATTCTGAGCAGAATGTGCTGAGCACAGATTGTTTCTAAAAAGGATTAATTAAGGATTAGAAAAAGAGTAAAATATTACTGGCATAGAACCAAATCAGTTGATAATCAGAAGAACATTGTAAAATTTGCTTCTGACAGGAGAAGTGTTGTCTTTTCTCCTGAGATTTGTACTGATAAATATTGGTTTAAAGAAACCTTCAACCTGAATGTAGAATTTAGTGACTTTTCTAAATTACTCTGGAGCATTACCAGCTGCAGGGTTGAACTTATCTCAGACCCTCAGGGGTTGCTCATGACTTTGCTCAGGTCTGACAGTGAGTTAGCTGTTTTGCTGGCTCCCAAAGTGAACAGCATCCTGCTTAGCAGAGGATTACAAAATAGGATACCAGATAATGTCTATCCACAGCATTAACCTAACCTAATTGCATGGGTGAATTCCAGCTTCCTCTCTGGGGCAGAAATGTTGTTTTTAAGTACTCAGGCTGCATGTTTGCTACCATGGGGTTCTGTAGGCAGGTCACTGTTCCTTACAAAAATGTATAAGGGACAAGAAGTGTATTTTAACAGCAAAATACAAACATAACTCAATTATTTAAACACATAACAAACTGTTCTGACTGTTCTGGAGAGGTGTGTGTGGCCAGTGTTCACCTGCCACGGGGCAGCTTGAGACATGTCCACTTGAAGCACTGTTTGCCCCACCCTTCAGTGCCCTGGAATTTGGTGATTCAGGCAGCTTCCCATGAGTCACCCCACGCACAGGGAGATGCTCCAGGTTGTCTTCTGAGCCTCTCACTGTGCTGCTCTGGGCTGGAGGGCCCACCAGGACAGTTCACCAGTGGGATGGGCTTGGGTTTCCTTCTGTTTGCAGCCTCTGCCAACCCCAGTGGCAGGGGAGGGTTTGGGCACTGGAGAGGGGCTCAGGGCAGCTGAAACACCTGACCAAAGCTCAGCTCAAGGGTGATCCAGAGCAGCAGAGCTTTTCCTCTCAGCTCAGCTCTGAAATAGGATCAACATGAGCCTGCTGGGAGGAGAGTTTGCATTAACTCTTTTGTTTCTCACTGTATTTTGGGCTGTGCAACCCATGGGAAATCCAGAGTGGTTCAGTACAGTGCCCCTGGATCCAGACCCTGGGACTGAGGCATGCAGATCCTGTCTGTGGGATCTGCACCCTTGAGAATGGTGCTGAAAAGGCTTTGCAGAGCTCATGGGAAAGCAACCAAATGGAGACTTCTCACAGGACTACAGTTTGTGACCAGGGAGTTCATTTTGTGACATTGCTGGGGCCCGTGTGAGAATCCTGAGCTGTAGGTTTGGTGCCTACCTTTAAAGGGATGAGAGTAACTAGAGAGGGCCCAGAAGAACTTAAATAGATTATTAAAAGCTGGAGAAAAGCTAATCACAAGAGCTCAGTGTATTTTGGGTATCTGAAATTGTGGGAGGGTCATGTGGCTGGAGCTTGTAAGTACATGAACAATAAAACAGCATTAGAAAGTGGTCTCTTATGTACTAGAGAAAAATACAAGAGAAATCTTTCCTGGAGGCTGAAATTACACAATTCAAATAGGAAATCAAAGACAGTTTTTCTGCAGTGAGGATGATTGACTGCTGGAACAAAACAGCAAGAGAAGTGGCAGATTCTCTATTTTTTTTTCCCCCAAATTAAGAACAAATGGCCCTTTGGAGAATGTTTTATGATGAGCCAAGCTTTAGGTAATTGGGTGATCATTAATGATCTTTGGTAGGCAAGGGGTCACAGCACACACTGGTGCTCCTTCTGACCCTCTGACAGGAGAGTAGAGAAGCCCATTGGTTCTCTCTGCCTAAACCAGTGTCTTTGCTGTAGTTCCTCTGTGTGTTTATGTGGTGGTTAGCCCTGGCTGGACAGCAGGTGCCCACCAAAGCCACTCTATCCATGCCCTCCTCATCTGGATGGGGAGAGGAAAGATAAGGAAAGGCTGTGAGTCGGGATAAGGGCAGGGAGAGCTCCTTCATCAGTTACTGACACAGCAAAACAAAAAATCTATTAGCAACCAAATCAGAGTAGGACAATGGCAAATAAAAACTAAATATTAAACCAGCTTCTCCTCACCCCTCCTTTCTTCCTGGGTTTAACTTTACTCCCAGCTTTCTCCACCTCTGCCCCGCGTGGTGCAGGGGGATGGGGAATGGGGGGCTGTGCTCAGCTCATCCCAGGTTGTCTCTGCTGCTCCTTCCTCCTCAGGGAAGGGCTCCTCATCTTCCTGTGCTCCAGTGTGGGGTCCCTCCCACAGGAGACAGTGAGCTCCTTGAGCTTCTCCAGCTGAGAGCTTCCCATGGACTGCAGTCCTTCAGGAGCTGCTCCTGCCTGGTCCTTTCCATGGCTGCAGTCAGTCCTTCAGGAGCTGCTCCAGCCTGGTTCCTTTCCATGGCTGCAGTCAGTCCTTCAGGAGCTGCTCCAGCCTGGTCCCTTTCCATGGCTGCAGTCAGTCCTTCAGGAGCTGCTCCAGCCTGGTCCCTTTCCATGGCTGCAGTCAGTCCTTCAGGAGCTGCTCCAGCCTGGTCCCTTTCCATGGCTGCAGTCAGTCCTTCAGGAGCTGCTCCAGCCTGGTCCCTTTCCATGGCTGCAGTCAGTCCTTCAGGAGCTGCTCCAGCCTGGTCCCTTTCCATGGCTGCAGTCAGTCCTTCAGGAGCTGCTCCAGCCTGGTCCCTTTCCATGGCTGCAGTCAGTCCTTCAGGAGCTGCTCCAGCCTGGTCCCTTTCCATGGCTGCAGTCAGTCCTTCAGGAGCTGCTCCAGCCTGGTCCCTTTCCATGGCTGCAGTCAGTCCTTCAGGAGCTGCTCCAGCCTGGTCCCTTTCCATGGCTGCAGTCAGTCCTTCAGGAGCTGCTCCAGCCTGGTCCCTTTCCATGGCTGCAGTCAGTCCTTCAGGAGCTGCTCCAGCCTGGTCCCTTTCCATGGCTGCAGTCAGTCCTTCAGGAGCTGCTCCAGCCTGGTCCCTTTCCATGGCTGCAGTCAGTCCCTCAGGAGCTGCTCCAGCAGGGTCCCCTGTGGGGTCACAGCTCCTGCCAGCAAACCTGTTCCAGCTTGGGCTCCTCTCTCCACGGGGCTCCTGCCAGGAGCTGCTCCAGTGTGGCGTTCCCGGGGTCACAGCCTCCTTCAGGCACCCCCTGCTCCTGTGTGGGGCCTCCAGGGGCTGCAGGGGGATCTGGGATCCATCCTGGAGCCCAGGGGCTGCAGGGGGATGGATCTCTGCTCCAGGGGCTGGGGGGGCACAGCTGCCTCTCCCTGGGCTGCAGCCCGGGCTCGGGGGAACCTCAGCTGCAGCACCTGGAGCAGCTCCTGCCCCTCCTGCCCTGGCCTGGGGCTTTGCAGAGCTGCTCCTCTCCCATCCTCCCTGCTCTCAGCCAGCTGCAGTTCCCCAGGGATTTCCTCCCCCTTCCCAAGTGCTCCCCAGAGGTGCTGCCGCTGTCAGTGATGGGCCCAGCCTTGGCCAGGGGCGGGTCCGTCCTGGAGCCGGCTGGAATTGGCTCTGCTGGACACAGGGGAAGCTTCTGGCAGCTTCTCCCAGAGCCACCCCAGCACCAAAACCTGGCCATGCCACCACGACACAAATTAGGAATGTGAGAATAAGAGCATGAGATTGCCTGTCTGTTTTAGTCTGTCTTTTTTCTCCTCAAATAGCAAGAATGATCTGAGCTCACCTCCAGCAGTTTTCAGTTTTACTTTCAATAGAATGGTTGTAGAAAATAACAGGCAATACCAAAGAAAAATAATTCTGCACCTGAAAATATCTGATTTAGATAAGGGCTCAATACTTAACCAGCTGCAATTAAAAAAAATAAATAAAAAAACATTTCAAACCCTTGGGAAAAGCTGTGGTTTGGAGACCACTCAGGCTGAAATGTGATAATGAATGATGGAGCCTCCAAGGCCTCATTTCATCACTTGGCAGTGAGTGTTTTCAACTCAGCAAAGACAAGTGCAGTTGTGCAGAGAAGTGGAAATTCTGCCTGAGTCAGAGCCCTTTCTTAGGCACTTCTTTGAGTTTATCTTCAGTCTCAGTCTCAGTGCCAGCTGCCATCTGTCAGGGTGTCCTGGTTGAAGAGGGCAGTGTGTGCCAGGACAGGCCATCCTGTGCCTTCCCAGGAGCTTCCAGTGCTGTCCTTTCCCACTGGAACTGATGCCTTGGGAAGGCTGACCTAGAGCAGAGGCTGGACAGAGCTAAAGAATAAAGTAGGGACTTTTTCAGAAGGCCTCCATGGATCCACCTTGGGCAGCACAAGAGCCCAGCCAGGGCTGCACCCAAGATGAACCAGAATGGTCACAAAATGGGCAGTTGGTCACAGGGTCTCTCCCTTTCATAAGTTCTGGTCCATTTGCATCTTGGGGTTGTCACTTTGTAGCTTTAGGTTCTGAAGTCCCATCCTTCTTGTTTTTCTCTCTTCAGTCCACACTGTTTATGCTCTTGGGACTGAAATCTGGGTGGTTGTCCTTGGTCCCCAGCTAGAGAAGGAATTGTTTTGTTTCCCTCCTCTGTGAAGAGAGCTCACCATTCCTTAATATGAAGCTCTGAGTTACCCACTAAAGCAGTACAGAATCTGAAAAATATAAAAGCTAAAACCTAAGGCATCACCACCATTGTTTATCACATCATTTCTGGGGGTTTGTGTTGCTTGTAATTAAGAGGAAACCCAAAACCAGACTCTGAGCCATGAGTATGTCTGTGGGGGCTCCAGCCTCGCCAGTGTAGAGGTGTAGGAATGGAATGGGGGTTATTGGGGTGGTTCCCTCTTTGAGGACATGGATGTGGAAAGATGAGAAAGTATTTCAGGTACACTGTAAATAAACAGGAGACTTCTGTCCCCTCTAGACCTTTTGGTAAAATGTCTCAGGTGGTAAATCTCTTAATTGTCTTCTGAGGTTCCGGCAACGTTGGGAAAAACCCTCAGTAATATATTGATTTGGAGTTGTACAGGATCTCCCTAAAAAAAGGAGATTTCACTAGTAAGCTGAGAAATGGAAAGAAAGAGTAAATGACTTACTGGACATGTTTTATGGGCTGCTTTTCTGCCTCTCATTGTGTTCAGTGGGTGCTGGATGCCCGAGCCTTGCTCCTGTAACTGAGCAAGTTCAGCATCTCAGATCCTTGCTCTGTCAGTAGATTTTTGCCCCATCTCTGTGAACTCCTACAACATTCTGCCTGAAGCCATGCTCCTCAGATAGCTTTTTTTCAGAGGTCAAAGAATTCTCTTAAGGTAAGGTAGAAGCCAAAGTGATCTGATTTCCTGAGATCAAGTATTTCAATGTAGATCTTTATTCACAATCTCTTAGAATAAGCAACTGAAGCTTGTTAGGATGGTTTTTAAATGCAGATTCTGTCTCAGCACTGACACCAACAGAATCTCTTTTAGGCCTTGATTCAGCAAAGCACTTAGATGTATTTAAATATGTTATATTATTCATATGTAAAATTGCTTTGCTGGATTTTAAATAACAGATATTAATTCAGGCAACAACATAATCTGTCCCTTCTGTTAAGTATGAAATCTTGGCTTTGGCAAGAGTTCAGTTGCAGATTTTGCTTATGGAAGACAAGAGCTGAAAAATATCTGCCTGAACAGCTCATCATCTAATTCCTCTTGATAGTATTTCAGAGCATGACAGGATTTCTTGAAGGATAATTGCTGTAGTGCCAGACTGCTTGTGTGATCTAAGTGCAGGTGAACAGTTGCAGGAATTAATGGACTCTGGTTGGTACTCATTAAAGAAGAGAATTTCCCAGGTGCCTTCAGTTTGCAGATCATAATGTCATCCACACTGTCTTTTCAGGCTGAAAATATAATCCAGTGGCAATGATGGCAGAAACTACAGTAAGATGAATCTTTACAATGAGGAGTATTAGTTTGCTGTTTGTAACTCAGAGGGTGTGAGGGAATGAGCTTTGGTCAGGGAATGAGCTTTGCAGAGCTAAGGGTTGGAAGCCTCTACTCTCAAAGCTGAGATGTATTTCACCATAAAAACCAGGAACATGTTCTGCTCTCCTATGTGGAAGCAAATGCTTGAGCATGCCATTCATCTATTATTGGAGCTTTTGCTGCTGGTTTTAAGGCACAGAAAATCATGGCAAGATCAACCAGAAGCTTAAAGCAAACTGTAGCATCCAAAGGGATGCAGCTCTCACCTGAGGGCTGTTGGCCAGCCCAGAGCACTCACAGGGGTCAGACAGCACTTCAGTTTTGAGGGACAGCTGGTAAAGGTGTCACAGTTTAGGTGCTGATGGGCAGTGCTGCTGCCTTTGTTCAGCCTTCACAAGCTCATCCAGGTCTCTGGGAGGGGATCCCAGGGAGGGCTGACAGAGCTGCTAGTTTCAAAGGCCCAAGTGGGACAACCACAGTGGGAGTACTGTTATTATTGCCCTGAGGGTATGAAGAGCACTTCTGAACCAGCCCGTGCCCCCAGCTGATGGGAAAAGGGAGTCTGTTCATGGCCACAATCACAACCTGCCTTTTCACTTCTGTCTGAGGTCACTCAGTGCTACTGGATATAGATGTCTATTAATAGGAGGTTGCTCATGTCCCAGAGAAGTTCCTCGTCACACTGGAATTGGTCTTTTGTGTATTTGCTGCCCCAAGTTGAACCTTTGTTTGCTCTTGGTGGCAGTAAGGCACAGAACATCTTAAGGAAGCTGTGTCCCTTTGGTGTATATTTACAGCAGTTGGTGAGTTTTTAAAATACCCAAATTCCCAGTGGAAGGTTTATTTTCAATTCGTATTTGTTCCGTCCCACAGTGTATTTATAAGTTTGGCATGAGTCGCTGCATCCAAATTGCATACTTTGTCACTGCAAATTAAATTGTCTGTAAATGTGACTTTCCCATAAAATAAAACAAAGTTCAGTGTCAAATCAGTGAGCTCTACAGTGTGTGTCCACCAGTGTTAGAGTTGGTAATCACAGTGGTACAAACGTGTCTGTTTGTGTCAGTGGTTCACCCTTGGTGCCTCATGATTGACTTTTCACTGACTCAGTGCAGGTTCAGTATCTGTTCATCTTTCTGCAGCACTTTGTGCACTTTGGGCATCAAGGAAACCCAGGAGGAGCCCTGGAGGGGACAGGGGCTGGTGGGCATTGCTGCGGGGGCTGTGCAGTGCCAGGCTGCTGGGTAGCTCGTGCCCTTGTGCGCTTTCCCTGCCATTCTCTAACACATATTGCTGGACTGGAGCAGGCTGACACGTTGGGAGTTTTGGTCTGTAATCCTGCCAGAGGCACTGGCTAGTGGCTGGTGCTCAGGGGCCATCTGAGGAGTGGCCCAGTGCTGTGCTGTAGGAACATCCCTCCCGACCCCCTCAGCTCACACCCTGCTCATCCACGACTCGGGGCCGCGGTTGGAGAGTGGAACCTGTGGCCACCGGATGTCTGGTGATTCCCAGGCCGTGACTGGAGCTGGCAGCAGGTCCCGTTGGGCGCGGGGCAGACGTTTGGAGGTGGCATGGCCAGGAAGAGCCGAGCGCTGCGCGGAGGCGCGCGGTTGGGTGGGAGGGGGATGTGGTGTCTGCGCCGCTGGCTGTGCCTGGTGCAGACGTGTCACTGAGCCAACTCCTGCTGCTGCTGCGGGAGGGCAGAGCTCTGCCTGAGTCACTCTGCATCTCTGGGATGAGTTACAGCCCGTGCTCAGCCCCACGCTTCCCATCCAACACCCATCAGGACAGATGGATGAAGCCATTCCCAGTCTGTCTGCAGCAGCCGGCCCAGCCCACCCCAGTGCAGAGCTCAGGAAAGGGAGGCGCTCGCTGTAGAAAGAGGCGGTGGATGGCAGAGATGGCAGCTGGCTTCACATGGTTTGGGCTGCCCTGTGCAAGACTCTGAGCCATGACTGAGTCTCAGCAAAGGAATATAACCTTAATTTTAAATCAAAGTCAAATTTGGATAGCAGCCCATGTAAGAGCCCAAGTACCTTTGGGTACTGATTGCTAGAAAAATGTTTTCTCTTATCTGTGGTCAGTCTGATAATATCCCAGGCTTTAGAACAAAAACAATGGGATGGAAAAGGGTCATCAGAAGTGTTTGAGATGGGATATACACAGGAAACTCTCCTTTATTCAAAATTTATGTAGTTGAGTTTTACATTTTAGGAGGCATTTTGTATTTCTCTGCACTGCTGTCTGTTGTCCCAGGTAGCTCTGGCCCAGCAGGGCACTGATCTGTGTGCTGGGCTGGAAATAAAGCAGTCCATTATTTGGGTCCCCTCTACAGACTATGCTGTAAATATTATGTCATGAGATGTTTTCAATTCTGTGACTAATTTAAATTTAGCTCATCTCTAGGAGAGAACTTGGCTTTTTAGGGGTGGCTCATCTGGTTGCTTCACTTCCATGGGGACATCCCAGATATTGAAGATGCTTGTGTTTAAAGCTTGTTTTGGTTGGGGGTGTGTGTGTCTTGGTACAGTGCCACTCCTCTCTTCAGCAGCAGTGGTAGAGCTGGAGGCTCAGCCCCAGGGAAGGGTGGTGGGATCAGTGCCTGGGTGACAGGGAACTGGGAAATGCTTCTCTATTTCTGATGATCAGAGGGCATGTGATCAGTAATTGGCTGGTGGTTTGTCTCTGTCTCCTTGTTTCCTTGAAAGGCTGTAATTGCATTCTGCTGTTAATGATTGCAGCATGAAATTTATGGCTTTTAATGGGTGGGGGTTGCCTGGCAACTCATGATGGAAACTTTCTTCTGTGTTCATTGACTGACCATAGATGTATTCCTTTCACAACTTTTTTGTACTCATAACGTGGAACCACTCAGTGATGGCATCTGTGATCCTTTCAAGGGCTGGAAAACACATAAAGTACAAAAAATATGCTCGAATTAACAAGGTTTCTCTCTCTGGTTTTCATTTCTGTAAGAACTCCAGAGAACCTAATCACTTCTTTGCATAGTTTTGTGGGTCTGAAATGTCACCTGTTGTCTAGAGTAACAAGTTCTGGTCAAATTTCCCCATTTCCTTATTGGCATCTTTTATCTGCAGGTTTCAATGGTCTTCTCTGAAACCCACCCACCCTTTTGGGTGTTCAGTCTTCTGAACTCCAAAAGAGTAGAAGTTCTCCCCTCTACTCTTTTTTTCTTTCCTTTCTCACCTTTCCTCTGCCCATTTAAAATATTTTCTTGGAACACACCTCAGTTTCTACAAAAAAGAGATTCCCTTGGGCTGCTGTTTGAGAGTTTGTCTCTCAAAAAGGAAGAAATCCAGATAATCCAGAACAGAACACAGGCAAGTCACTGACATTGTCAACAGATGTTTCTGTTTCTCATTTCCAGGTTCTGTATTCTTTAATTGTTACCAAAAAACAGGTGGAAGGAAAAAGTGGAGAAAATAATTAATTAAAGGAGAAACACAGGGTTGGTTTCCTGTAATTCTGTTGAACTGTTTCTCATGTATGTTGTCCCTATATATTTTGCCAAGTGCAAAAAGTGCTTTAGTGGTGTCCTTCATCTTTACTCATCTGAAAACCAAACCTTCAAACTAAACTCTGAAATAATTTCTTATGTAATATAGATCATTGTCAGTTCTTCAACAAAAAGTCAATTCCATGTCCATAAATGCAATTAATCAGTTTTGTCCTTCAGCACTTAGGGAATCCATTCTCCTGCCCACAACCAATGGATGGTTTCTTTCCTGGTGCCTGTCTCAGTACATTTTATCCTCATACAAAACCTGTCCACATGTATAAACACGTTCAGGCTCTTGTGTGTTTAGCCTATCCTAAAGCCATGTATTACCTGGATCTTCTCCTGCCATTTGGGTGACTCTGCACTTTCCTTTGCCCTGGAGTTGATCTCACAGTTGCTGTTCCTGACTGACCAAAGTGTGGTCTGTGGGCCATCATTACCTGATTGTTTTCCTGGTGTGTTGGAAGGATTGAACTTCAGTTTTTGTCTCTGAGGCATCTTGTAGGAAGTTTTCCATTCCCCATGTGTTGTCTTTTTCTTCTTTCTGCCTGCTATTTGCTCTGATATGTCTGCTCTGCTATTGAGGAATTCAAACTTTCTTACTATTTTATATCTTTTGTTTTCCATCTCAAACAGGCACAATGGATGACTTTAGTCAAGATCTTAACTGCACGTCATTACCTTTTTCTCCATAAAATAATGAGCTCCTCTGGCACAGTTTGAAATCTTACTGTACCCTGGTAATTTCCCGTTTTGATTTGTTATGCATATCTTCGGCTTGTCATGGAATTCCCAGTCTAAGGACTGCTGGGAGCTCATCATCCCCATATCAAGGAGGCAGGATTATACCACTTTGCAGCCATGGAAACTTCAGTCTGTCCCTCCTCACCAGCAAACCTCCTTTTCCAAACTTCAAAATATTCTATTCTTATTCCTGCTACCTGATTTCCTGCTGTTTCTAGTCTTGGACTTGTTGCTGTTGTTCCCTGGTGGCAGTGCAGGGACAGGACCTCTCCCCTCCTGCCAGGCCAGCTCTCAGTCCAGCTCTGCAGGCCCAGCCTAACAAGGACTGGAGCTCTTAGCAGAGGACACAGCATGATCAGGAAGTCTGGTATTTGCTGCTTCTGTTGCCTTCACTTCCTGTGCTGTCTGACAGGAGGGCTCTGGCTTTGCTCCTCAGCCATGCCTCCTGTCCAGGCTGGGTTACAATCTCATCCTTAATTCTTGTTAACTGCTTATTTCCAGGGAGAGTTGTCTGTATGGCCTGTAAACACATTAAAGTTCTCACCAGAGAGCAGCCTGGGTTTTACCTTGCAAATTCATTTTACAGATCAAAGGTTTCCACTGCCACTCTTCACCTTAAGGATGCTTTGACTTCTTGTGGGTCTAGAAAAGCTCTTTCCCATAAGAATCTTGACATGTACAAAACAAAACAAAGATTTTTTTTTTTT
>VZRH01003634.1:41419-85278 GCA_013397555.1 Urocynchramus pylzowi
TTTTGCTAAAGTTTGTCTTCACGTTTATAAAATATGCAGTTGCAGCAGACTTCAACACTCTGTGTTTGAGGCTTTCTTCTGGCAGAGGATATTGGCAAACAGCAGAGGAAAAATTCTTAGCTGAGAGGGTTGGTAGGTTGGTAGTCACCAAGGGGTGGATCAGCCCAGTGAGGCAGAGGACAGGGTTTTGCTCCCCTTCCTAAGGCTTCCTTGTCCTCTTGGACAGATCGCTTTCCTGCCTGGCTTGGCCCGTGTGGACATAATCCTTCTCACCTCCCTCACCTGGGTGACACTGTGCTGCTTTCAATATGTTGAAATCATGTGGAGATCCTGAGGTCAAAGCACCAGAGAAGTGAGGAGTTTTGTAAATCTTTCAGTAATTATTGCTATATCACAAATAGATGCATTTGCTGGAGGAAGCACTTGCAGGATTTGGCAGCCAAACCATACAGCTGCTACCGCGTGCTACTGAAACTAATTACTTGCTCAAATGATGCGTATTTACAGTTTATGGGGGACCAGTTTGAGGATTATATATCATTAAATAAATGGACTAATGCAAGATTTTAAAAAGCCTGCTTTCCCAGCGCTGCTCCCAGGAGCCCTTAGTGCCTGGGCCACGTCAAAAGCGTTCCCATTCCTCTGTCCAAACCCAATGTTGTGTTTTTAATTTATTTTCAGTATCCAAGGAATGCTGTCTCCAGTATTCAGAGGACTCTAAATCGGATGTGAGACACAAATGCACCAGAGAAGCTTATCAGAGAAACAGGCTTGGCCTGAAGCCTACATAAACAAGCATACATTTTTCTCATTTAAATGAGAGGACTCAGGGGGATTGGCCGATTATAGCGGCAGTGGGCTGGCCTTGGGCACCAAGGAAAGTGCTTTGGTAACCCCTGGTATTTGACATGACCTGAATGTTTGCCTGTTTATAAACTTACTGTTACAAACTGACCAGCTTTGTTCTGGTAAATTCACTTCTACAGGTCAAAGTTACTTACCAGCAGTGGGTGTTTTCTCCTCTCCTTGGACTTCTCAGAAAATTTTAGCTTGTTTTAACCCAGGTAATGAAGAGCTCTTGTTTCCAACCACCCCTCGCTGCCTCACTCCCTTGAAACACAGAACAGGAAGAAACTCAGTAAATTCAATCTTGGCCAGAAAGCTATTTTTCTCCCTTGCTTCCAATAAATATCTCATTTCCTGAAAATCCTGACTTTGACCAAAACTTCTGGGACTTTCTAGATTTATCATCACTCATGGCCAAATGCAGTTTCAGTTAGTGTCAGGGTAGTCTTGAGTTCATGGAAGGCGGTGTGAGCTCTGAGCTGGGCAGCAGGAGCTTGCTCCCATCACACTGACAGTAATCCTGTGGTTTGCCTCAGGTGAGTCTCTTCCCTGCAGCTGTATAAAAACCATGTAATTTTGCAATATGGCTTTGATTGTGAGCACCATGCCAGAAACAGTACAGAATTATTTTACGGGGTTTTTTTGTGAAATTCCTATTATTTTACCAGTGTGAATCCTACACGTGGGTGCCCTGCACTGAGCTGACACAAGTAAAAGTAGGCTACTGCCATGCTTGCAAACTTGATCCCACAGTCTTGAGTTAGGTACAGTAAATGCTTTCTGAAAGGAAACCTGAAGCAAACCCTGCCATGGCCATGCCAGTGGTCAGTGTCCAGTCCATCCATATCCAGTGCTCCTCCCTTTATAGGGGTCAGTGGCTCCCTCTGCCAGTTTCCAGGACTGATGTCTGATGGAGCAGAGATTGTGTACTGTGCTCTTGGGGCTGGGCTGTCCCCTGAACAGCCCCTCTTGCTGACCCACCCTCTTGTGAGGGCTTGCCTCCTCTCCTGGCTTCAAATTAATGAGGATTATTTTCTTCAAGCGGTGGAGAGAGCAGGAGTGTAATAACTTCAGATGTGGTTCTGTGTTCCTCACCTGTCCCAAACATCCCTGCAGGCTCAGGGCATGCAAGGAGTGAGGAGGGAATGGTGTTGAGGTTCCTCTGGAAATGGTGTTGAGAGTTTGCTGGACACTTGGGCCTCTCACTCCCTTTCTCACAGACAATGGGGACTTGAGAACAGGTTGTGTCCTGTGGTCATGGGCCAGAGTAACATCCTACCACTGTTTTGGGGTGGTGGGTGTTCAGGGGCTTCAGCATTTCACCCACAAAATGGCTATTCCTGGGTGATGAATAACCCATCCTTTATGCCAAAATGACAGCGAGCATTTCAGTCTCTGTCCTGTGTCCCACAAAGCCAAGTGATGGGTGAAGATGTATCTTCAGTGTGTTTTTGTGTTTGTGTGTGATGTGACTGGAGAGGCCTGTTAGCCTGTGGGGCAGGAAGTGTTGCTTATCCTCTTCTGCCCAGTGGTTTTTCAAGTGCTCCAGTCACCTCACAGTGCTGTTTGGGAGAGGCACTTTGGGGCAGGAGGGTGCCCAGGAGGCTGTCGACCATCACGGCCTCTGCAATGGGGTTTAAAAACCCCAAGGTAAACTCCACTGCTTTTGAAGTAACTGGGGCCCTGTAAAGCTGTTCCCAAAATCCCCCATGAGTGCTTTCTGCCTTGTGGTGTTAGGGGCAGGCCTGGAGGACCAGGTTTCAAGTCTGACGGAGACCCTCTCTCTCCTCTGCCCGTTCGTGCCATGGGGTGCCGGTGGCACAGCAACGCTGGGTGCTTGGTGACAGGGTCCCTCGCTGCTTTGGGCACTGTCCTGCTCTTACTGCCTCCACAGGCTCCTTTCATGGGTGCACAAACCCTGTGTTCCTTCTTCTTCTTGTTCGGGGCCCCGTGCACCTCCTTATGTGCTGTTACTGCTTCTCGGCTGTGGCTCAGCTCCGGCCCTGGCCCTGCCATCCCCTGTGCCCTGGCGGCCCTGGCCCTGCCATCCCCTGTGCCCTGGNTCCACAGGCTCCTTTCATGGGTGCACAAACCCTGTGTTCCTTCTTCTTCTTGTTCGGGGCCCCGTGCACCTCCTTATGTGCTGTTACTGCTTCTCGGCTGTGGCTCAGCTCCGGCCCTGGCCCTGCCATCCCCTGTGCCCTGGCCCTGCCATCCCTGCCATCCCCTGTGCCCTGGCCCTGCCATCCCTGCTGCTCCCTGTGCCCTGGCCCTGCCATCCCTTCTGCTCCCTTTCCCTGGCTCTGCCATCCCTGCTGTTCTCTGTGCCCTGGCCCTGCCATCCCTGCTGCTCCCTTTCCCTGGCCCTGGCCCTGCCATCCCCGGCTCCTGCAGCCCAGCCTGGGCCAGGGCTCCTGCACTGCAGCTGGGGAAGGGCTTCCAGCAGTGCTCCCTGCTAGGGATGCCCCTTAGGCTTGGTGCTTTCTCCTCCTCTCCACCAGCCCTCAAGCTGATTTTTCCTTACCTAAAACCTTCCAGCATTAACTATTTGTTTACCAAATGCCTGTGAACTTGCACTGTGTTAGGAGTAGCAGTAGTAAAAGTGAATGATGAGCCAGGCAAGAAACAGGCAGGGAATTGGAGGAGAGACACTTTGAAGGTATCTGCTGTAAGAAGAAGTAGCATCAGCAGTGGCTCTGAGTCCAGCCAGCAGGGCTGGCTCTGCTGGTGTGGTGACTGTGCCAGCACACAGCCACCAATACCTTCCAACTCTTTTACCTGTGCTTGTGCAGAGTGAAAGGTGTCTAATTTAGTGCATATTTAAAAGCAGTCTTTTAGCAGTCATTTTTGATTACTCACTGTTGCATCTCTGCAATTGTCTGTCAGTGTGCTCTAAAACACAAGTGTGCTGTGTCCTGACATTAAATTAGATACAGCCACAGAACCTCAGTCACACAACTCCCCTGGCTGCTGGGTACTCTGCACTGTCACTCTTCCAACTGCACTGCCTGCAAAATTTTTCCTGGAAGTAATGCAAATAACTTTATTGAGTGAGTCAATGGATTACTGACCTTAGGAACCACAGCAGTGTAAATTCAGACCCATGGAAACAATTTGCTGAATCAGTATTAACAGTGCAGTGGTCTCTAGAGCAGCAATCTCCAAAGTGGGGTGCAGGCTTCCCAGACAAGTGTTCAAGATGATCCTTTAGGGTGCAGGAGGAAAATACTTCACATGTGGATGTAAATAATTTATAAATATATAAATGTATGTGTATTGGAATGCATGTGCAAACATCTTTTACTGGTAGAGGAGCACTAGGGGAAGTCCCTTGGACTAGAGGAAGAAAGCCTAAAGAACACAACAGCCACCAGAACTTGTTCTGCTGATTCCATGAGTTAATTAACAAAGCAAAATGTATGCACTTGGGAAAATAAGGCTGGAAATCATCTACTTAATCTCTTAAGAAAATATGTAGGTGAGAGCCAGAGATCATGTTTTCTAAGCCTTGTTTTTGAAGGGATGTTATTTTTTATTACCCTGTTTAGATTCAAGTAGCAAATCCTCCCTGTTGTTACAGTGTGCTGTTCCAGGCCCTGCTGCGTGAGGCTGGCTCGCAGAGAGGGGCCCGTGGCTGCTCTCTCTGAAGTCCTGTGGGGTTTGGGTGATGGTGGTGAAGATAATTTGGTTCACATACAGAGATGGCAGCCCAGAAGCTGGCAGATCGCACAGTACCTGCACATTGGAACCCCGAGGAGGATTCAAAATTTGCACAAGGGGAAAGTCCTTTATCAGTGCAGTTCTGCAGCTGATCCTGTGCAGTTGCGAGTGATTAACTATGGGGCCACGGGACCATTTGATGTTTGTGGTTTGCTGTACAGCTGTTTCTTCATATTTGCCTTTAAAGCCTTTTCCCCCTACCCCAAATATTGGGCAAGTGAACAGGATATGCAAAACCCAAAAACCAGGAATATTAGAAGGAATAACCAGCTTTGATAGGAACATGGCTGAAGGCAGAGGTTTGCAGTGTCTCAGTCACCAGTGGCTGTAGTGGAGAGCTGATGTCTCATGCTGGGTAGAGAGGAGAGGAAGGAAGTGGATTTAGCAGAAAATTGATTGCATCTACTTGGGCTCTTTCCAGCTGAATCCTGAGTTAAGTACATTCATCCTGAACTAATCGTTGTGGAGAATTGGCTGAAATCTCACATACTTCTTAAAAGGAAAGCTAAGCATTAAAGGAACAATATCCTTATTGTACCTGAGTGCCAAAAGAAGTGAGTGTACTGTCAGGAGCTGTACCTATTCAGCCCTCTGGCTTGGGAGCTGCTTGTGGTTTTAGTACTAATGTAACCTGTTGCAGGAAGCTGTGGTCAGTCCAGCACAAAATATCAAGGGCAACCCAAGGAGGGCTGATCTTTGATTAGATTTCAAATTGGCTGAGCAAACCCCAGTCCATTTCAGTAATTGAGTACAGCTATGATTTTCAGTTTTGTTTTGTTTACAACAAAGAATACTGGAATATTGTATAAAACATGTATCTAAGGCCCTAGTGAGGTTTTCAAGTGGGTATCCAAGTTACCCAGGATCTTTTCGAAGTAACATTATTAACATCAGTGTAATTGTTCACCAGTGTGGGCAACAGGAGAGCTGTTCTTTGTGCAGGTCTTTCAAATTTACAGCTAAATAATCTAAACCCAAAGAATGTCCTTCAAAACTTTAATACTTTGTCATTCTGAACTTTTTATTCCCACTGTGTACTATCCTCTCTTGTGCTTCTGGACCCAAGAACCACTCCCTGACACATTCTCCCATTGTCCCATGAAGAAAAGGGTTACAGCTGTAGCTCGAGATGTCATTTCTAGGCACAGTGGCTCTTAACAATCTTGCTTTATTGCAAAGATTTATCTCAAGGGAAGGAGAATTGTGCACTGTGAGCTTGATTTCACCAGCCTGGGGTGCCGTTGGTGCTGGCTGCTGAGCCCTCTCTGGAGTGACTCAAGGCAAGCCCTGCTGCCCGCGGCGGCAGCGCCCTTTGGTGCTGCTCACGCTGGGGGCTGACTCACACCGTGCCGCTGTGGGGAGGCACGAACTCTGCAAATCCATTCTTGTTGCTGTGAGACAACGCAGGAGAGAGTTTAGGGAAATTGCTCATCTCCCTTGAGGCTCTCCTGCATGTTGCCACAGGACTGGGCTGTGTCCACTCCTTTTGTTCTACATACTTTTTTGTGTGCAAGGAGAGGTGATGCTGCAGCTCACTCCATGTGAAGATGACATTCAGCAACCTGCCTGCTCTTCCAGCTCTTGTTCAGATTTCTCTTCATCTGCTTCAGAGCCTGGCTAAGCTGGGACTTTTAGTTGAGGCTGAACTTGAATGGAGAATAATGACTTGCAGGAAAGAACCTGGTAGCAACGGTGAGTGGTCTGCAGTACCCTCAGTCCAACAACCTTACCCAGCGTTTGCTGGTTGTCAGGTGGAGCCTCCACTGGGTTCTTGCCCTGCTCTGAATGTCCACATGATACTGAGGACTAAACTTTTTTTTTTCTTCTTCTTCCTTCTTTTCTTCCTTCAGTCTTACTGGAATACAGTAGCATCTTGTTTTGGATGTATCCCCATAGGAATTGCCTCCCGTTGTGTTTCTCAGCAGTTCACCCCTCACAAAGGCTGCTTAGGAGGTTGGTCCCGTTTCCCTCAGGGAGATCACACAGTGTGAACTTTGATTCAGGGACTCTGTTCACTGAATCTGACACACAAAATCCATTTGTGTGTCCCCACACCTGTGTTGTACAAGGAAGACCCGAGCAGAGTCTCAGAATGCTGCTAGATAAAAACACCAGTTGTGCTGGAGATGTGCATCCCTTTCATACACAGGTGCAGCTGAAGTTTCAGACTTTGACTTACAGAGCTCTTTAGTCTGGTGGTGATGACTGCAGAGGCTGCTGTGTTCTCTAGGATGCAACAGAAGCTTGAGATCAGCAGAGGTTCAAAACAAAAAAAGGGAACAGTTCATACAATGCACAGTGAAATTGTGGGACTCTGCCATGGGGACAGCTTAGAGGCCAAAAATATAAATGATCTCATAGAGAAATTAGACAAATTTGAGAGGAATTGGTCCAGTGAGGCTATTAAACATAATAGTTATGATGCAACCTGTGGTGCAGGAAGGCCTTAAGTGCTGGCTGCTGGAGGCTCAGAGGTTATTCTTGGGAACACTGCAGCTGTGTGCTCCTTCCCAATGAACTTCCACTCTTGGCCAGATCTGGAGCCAGGATGCCAGGATAGATGGATCCTTGTTGCTGACATCGTGGTGGTTCTTGCTGGAGGCTGAATGAGAGTCACCCCCTGTGACACACGGGCAGGGGCCAGCCAGGCTGCTGGGAGGCTGTGTCCTGCCTGGAGGGCTTGGGCTGGAGTGGGCTGCACCTTGGGGATGGATTTACTCTGCCATAGAATGGGCTGGCACTTGGACCCTGGGATAGTGTGATAACACAAGTACTCTTTTAAGTCCTGGTTTACAAGCAGCAGCTGGAAATTTGGAATTCTTTGCTGATAACGAGCAAGAGGCTGTGATGGAATGGTGAAAGCTTCCCACAGTGGAAGCTACCTTGGGGGAAGAGCTATACCCTCTGCCCTCCCAGCTTGTTGAGTGCTGGGGAGGCCTCTCATGGTTTGGTGGGGGTTTTTTTGTGTTTGTAAACCCAGCCATGGGGAAAAAAACATTAAAATGAAGTGCACTTGGAGCTTTATTTTACAATTTCTTGTGTTGCCACTTACTGGCTTGTTAAGTAATATATTTTAAGACATATGTTAATATATAGACCCCAAGTAGCTGTTAGATCAATTCAGGCAGTTGTATTTCTGATTTTAAATATATACTTGGCTTATGTTTTTGCAAACCCTTTTTCAGCATAAGTTCTTCTGTTAGAGCTCTGTGGAGATAATTTATGTGTTAACCCTGAAATTGATGGGTGGTATGGGATAGAATAAATATGTAAGTGGGAGAGAAAGGAAACATCTGCCAATTTAAACTTTAGCAAATTATATGGAAGCTTGAAAGTATCTGCTAAGTTTATAATACAGTCTGCACAGGAACGCCGTGCCAGAGTGCCAGAGGTCAGAGAGCTTCTTGTCCCTGCAGCTTTAAGCAACCTTTCAGTTAAATAACCTGACCGAAGAGTAGGAGGAGACAGAAAGGAAGAGACAATTCCACACTAGAGTAAACATGGCACAGAGATTATGGATACCCTGCCAAGAAAGGTGGGGTTTTCCAGCAAGGTAACAAAAGATATTAGCTATCTATCTACATAATCCTGCTGGAGGCTGACAGCTGCAGTCATGCAGCGAGGTTGGGGCAGAAGTGTGCCCTGCACACTCAGAAATGTGCCCTGCACACTCAGCAACGTGCCCTGCACACTCAGAAGTGTGCCCTGCACACTCAGGAAGGTGCTCTGCACACTCAGAAGTGTGCAATGCCCACTCAGAGGTGTGCCCTGCACACTCAGGAGGTGCCCTGCACACTCAGAGGTGTGCCCTGCACACTCAGGAAGGTGCCCTGCACACTCAGCAGCGTGCCCTGCACACCCAGGAAGGTGCCCTGCACACTCAGGAATGTGCCCTGCCCACTCAGAGGTGTGCCCTGCACACTCAGGAAGGTGCCCTGCACACTCAGAGGCGTGCCCTGCACACCCAGGAGCGTGCCCTCCGTGTCCCCAGCCGCCGCGGGCTGTGCTGTGCCGTCCCGCGGAGGTGCCGGGCAGCGATGCGATGCGGGGTGGATGCAGCGGAGGAGCCCCTGCGGGTACACAGGTGTTCCTTTCCGTGCCATGGCTGCCACGGGCCAGAATCCCGGGAAGATAATGAAGTTTTTCACTTCGACGTGGTGGCAGGCTAAGGTAAGCTGCAGAGGAGAGTCTGGAGTCCGGGTGGGCTGCAGACACGTCGGGCTGCCGGCGCTGTGCTGCTCCCGGCGCAGCCCGGGTGTGAGCGCCCAGCGCCGGGAGCGGTGGCACAGCGCAGAGCCTGGAGAGCAGCCCAGCCGGCAGATGATAATTGTATTACACCCGAGTGTGCTTTTGTGAGCGCCCAAGTAAGAGCTGGGCACCAGTAATTGGGAGGAAAAATAGTTAACTACCATCTGCCTCCCCAGGGCAAAGCGACGAGATGGAGAGTGAGAATGAATGCTGACTTTGTAGCCACGGTTAGCTGGCACCGAAAAGCTCAGTTTTGGTGCACAAATATGAATTAGTATAGGAACTTAAACTAGAGGATGGTTTCCAATTATTAATTTGAAAATAATTTATTTAAAATTATAATTTAAACTATAGTTTTAAGCAATTTTTTATGCTTTTTCCGCAACAATATTTCTTGAAATCGAATCTCCCAATCTCTATAAAATGTTTGTTCATATCGTGCTATGTCTGCCTACCTGATGATAATATTTTATTAGAATTTGTTCACAGACTCTGAATACTCTTTCCTGAAAGAACCTATGTAAAGGGAGAAAACAATACACATCCTGTACTCCACCTTCATAGGCCTCCAACATACGATGCCACCTTTTGTTTGCAAGAGTTTAAATTTCAAATAAAATCCCAGCATTCTTTTGAAAAAAAGGAAAGGGCCTCTCCCCTGCTTAGATTGTCAAATCCCAGACTAGCCTGGAATTGAATAGGCCAAGTCAGTGACCTCAGGCAGAAAGAATGTTGGTTATTTACGTAGGGCTTCTGCTATTTTAGCAGCAAACCTTTTCTTCTGAAAGGACAATGTATACTGTTTTGTGTTTATGGCCGAGTAAAAAGCTTGTACATTTGAGATTTGCATCGTAATAGCCTTGTAACTCAATATACAGCATCCTCAAAAATAGCAGTGCAAGGCTCTGTTTTGTCTTAGCCAGTGCAGGTCTTTAGAGGCTTTTTACAAAAGTTCTCTGAAAAACCGACCTTAAGATTCAGCTGCTTACACGTTTGCTTTGGTGGCTCTTTTTTTTTTTTTCTTTCCCTGGAGTTTTGCTTTTTTTAAAAACCTAAAATTACACGTGGTTTCTTTAGGAGCTATCAGGTCAGTGCTCAAAATATTTTGATGCATCTCAAACTAAGCTGTGCCTGCAGCTTGAAACCAGGAAAACGTGTGAGTGTGCGTGTGTGTGCAGTCCAGACACTGAGCATTTTTCCTGAAATAATGGGAGATCTTTACAGGCATTCTGGCCTGGTGGATGAGCCTGCAATTCCAAATGGTTTTTAAAGTGTGCCTTTCTCAATAGATCGTAACCATGAGGAGCTATTGTGTGAGTAAAGCACACATTTAGGATCCAATCCTGCATTCCTTAAAGTCAATGGGAGTCTGAGCGTGAAAGGAATGCAGGATTGGGTCCTGGAACAGGGGAGCAAAACTGTGTGCCAGATTGCTTTGAAAAGAAGAATACAGCACATCCACAGTAGCCACTTTTTAGTGTTTCAGATTTCAAACGGCTGGAGTTTGTGAAAAGTGGCTTCTGCCAACATGCAGTATCTTCTATTCACAGAATTTGGCATTGATTTTTTTTCTTCCCCTATCTTAAAACCCCTGAAACCCCTAGAAATTCACCCCTTCTTTCACAAAGCCTGAGCATTATGAGGAGGGGAGGGGGCCGTGGCAGTGGGGGGATGGAAATTTCTCCAAGCCCAGGGGCTGGGCTGGAGCTCAGTCCCCTCCTGGCACCCTGACTGTGGTGGCAGCTTCGTCACGGGACTCCGGCACGGAGAGCTTGTGCTCCGTGGCTTTGTGTGAGTCCACTGTGGGAGACCGAGGAGAAAAATTTAATTAACAGTAATTGAGAGGCTAAAGCAGCCTCGGTTTGCCCTGTTTGCCCTGTTTGCCCTGCTCGCAATGGGTGGAGTGGCAGAAGCCCTGTGGAAAGAAACCTCTGAGCAGAGAGAGGCACTTCCACCCTGTGAGAGCCAGAGGGAGGGATGGGAACTGCAGGCCCAAACTCACATGTGAGTAAAGGAGGAATGGTAATTAATAAAGAAAAGGTATTAGAAGCTTTTCTTTTCTTTTGGCACATCTTTAATTCCTAAGCAGGCAAACCTCCTCTACTGCTGAAAAGGAAACAACTCTCCTGGGTGAAATTCTGCTCCTGTTTTAGCCAGAGGTGTCTGGACAGAGGGGGTAGCAGGGGTGACTTGTTATTACTTAATGTTTTCAATTATTTATTGCTTTTGTAAAACTTGGTATTTCTCTTGAAATTTCGTCTCCTGGACTCATCTGGTGACTTAAAATTTAGTTTCCACTCTTCAGAAATAGTAGCTGTCCAGCCTAGAGGTTTGTGGAGAACTGGTTGGGGTTCTGGAGGTTTCACTTGTCCCTCAGCTTTTGAGTTCTGTGTATCCAGTTCCTCAGTCATCAGGGGGTGTCACACAGGTGAGAGGGACAGTCACTGCTTGCATGCCAAGAGAAGCTGCAGCGTGTGCCAGAGGTTGGTGGGCAGTGGTTCCCACTGTGATGCTGCTGTGGGCAGGACCTTTGGGAGGACCCGGGACTGGGAAAGTGCCTTTGGGAGTGTGGGCAGCCCCTGGGTGCACCACAGACCAGCTCAGAATCCAAGCAGCCCCAGACCAAGAGCCAGGGTGTTTTGCAAAACAAAATCCAGGTTTGGCCTGGTAAAAGTTTACATTTCACTGAGCAGTGATGGCAGGGTGGGCAGTGGGCAGGCAGAAGCATCTGCTCAGCTCAAGCCACCTTGTGTCTCATTCCACTTGCATGGGGCTTTGGGAAATACATGGGAATTTTCTTTCAGCGTTAAGGTAGCTGGGAAATATTGAGCAAATGTGCATTAATCCTCTGTGTGTGTGTGTGTTTACACATGACTGTAGTCTGAAGGTTTTGGGAGACTGTCACTTAAGGTGCTGGGATGAGACGAGTCCTGGTGCTGGTGTCATATCAGTCACTGCAGAGATGGCATCTGAAGCAGTTAACAAGCAATTAGGTCCATGTTTAATATTGCTAACTAAAACAGGCACAGTTCTTTGGTCAGCCAGGCATGAAGAGCTCAGGCTGCCACGCTCAGGAAGCTGGGCAAGTCATGGACCAGAGCTCCCAGGGCACAGAGATCTCACTGCGTGTCCTGATCAGCCTTAGCACTGACAGTTCATTAAGGAGGAAGGAGGAAGAATCTCAAGGAGAGAAGCAATGTGAGATTTTTTCTTTCCTCCAGAAAGAGCTGTTGAAGAAGGATGCTGTGAATCTGTCTTGCTTCTGTGAGACAAGTCAGGAGCTCTCGTGTGCCCCTGGGCCAGCAGGAGCAGGGCATGGCCATGCTGGGGCTCTGGCAGGGCCCTGGTGCTGGGCAGGGCAGGGACAGCCACCCTGCCTGGTCCTGCAGCTGCCTGTGGCCTGCACCCCTCGCTGCCTGCACCTCCTCTGTGCTGCATAGCCACGTCCCCAGCCAACAGGAATGGCAGCCTCTGAAGTGATATTCCACGGTGTTAACTTGGGCTGTTCACACTGTTAATTAGCTCTGCTTTAACGAATTTCCTATCTTTAGCACCGATACCTACAACTGAACTCTTGGATTGCACTCCATATGGGAAGGTTTAATTACATTTTGTGGCTAAAATAGTGTCCTTGTTCCACACAGCTGTGACATTAGAAATAACAGGACATTATTAGTCACTTCACTCTTTGTCCCCTCTGAGACTTCCCCACATGAAGTTAAAAGAGGCACATGGCTGTTGAGAATACCAGGAGAGGGATTCTGGTGGTGAGGGGTGCTCTGCTGTGGGTTTTTCAGCAGGCTGGTAATCTCTGGGATGCACCAGGCATTATCTGGGAGGCAGGGCTGGGGCTGCAGCATTCCCATGATGTCAGAGGGAGCTGTTTGTGTTTGAGTAGCGTCAGGCACAGAGACAATGCAGGCTTCTCACATGAACTTGCTTACTCTACAGTACTACTAAATCATGATTACCAAAGGGTTGTGTGTTTCCAATCATCAAAGTACTTAAAATATTATAATAATGCTTGGCACTTTGCAACTTCAAAGCATGCTGCAAACAGTAATTAGGTCTAATAACCCTGCTGTGACAGTGAGACATTCCTATCTCCTGTCTTACAGCGGGAGGGGGGTGTCAGCCCCTGATCCGGTTGCATCCATCCTGTGTGAGACAGGAGATCTCCCACTGGAGGCTGTGATTGATAAACTGACCTCCCCACAGGCAAATACTCAGAGCCAGCAGCGGCAGGGAGGGCTTGGAAGATGCTTCCAGGCTGGAGGGGAGGGAGCAGGACAGGACACTTCAGTGCTCTTTTGGGCCGTGTCCCCAAGACTGTAAAACCTGGGCTCGTTCACATTTTGTTCTTTGGGGTCCTGGAGCAGCATTTGAAAAAGCATTGGAAAAAAGTTTTTACTCTGTCTTGGCTTCCTGGCTGGTGTGTTTTCACCACCCAGCGAAGCGTTGTGGAGACTGGGGAGAATACTTGTGGACAGCCTGTGTCAACTGGGGGTCATTTTTCCTTTTGCAAGCTGTCTTTGAGTTGTTCCTTTGATAAAGGAGCAGCTCTCCCATTCCTGCCTTTTAGTTTATGACATGTAGGAGATATAAATTGTTCAGGAAGTAATTGATACATTTAAATAACAGAGACTTAGAAACTGGTTAAATGTCCAAACTGCTGTTAAACATTTAGAGACGGTTCTGCTTTAATTTTTTTTTAAGAGTTCCACAAACCTGCATTCTTTTGGATGTTTGTCATGTTGGTTGCAATCACCAGTTGTGATTGGTCCTTGGGATAGAGTAATTTCTAGCTTTCATTTAGTTATCTGCTAGATTATCTGGTGAACGTTTGCACTGTTTGCTGGAGTGTTTGTGAGGTCCCTGCCTCCCGCCCGAGGTGGTGGAGCTCCCTCAGCCTGGTGCAAGGTGGGGGTGTCAGGAAATGGAAGTTACTTGTTTGTCACTGGCAGCGCAAAAGCTTTGTGTTCTGTGGGAAAACAACGCTCAGGGGAGAAGGGGCTTCCCCCAAAAGCTGCTGCTGGTGTCAGGAGCCTTTGCACAGCCTGGTGGCTCCCTGTGCACTCCCTGTTCTGCTGCTGCCGGGGTGACACGGAGCCGCTTCCCCGCTGCTGCTGCTGCTGCTGCTGCTGCAAACTGGTCTGACAGGGCCGGCACGCCAAGGTGGGATCCTGCAGGAGGAGCGACCGAGGGCAGTGTTTGTGAAACCCCACACTCTGAACTCTGCGCTAGGCTGCTCATTGTTATTCTAATGAGCCGTCAGCAAGTTGCATCAAGTTTTGTCAGAAGCTCTTGACTTTTTTTGTTTCAATATTATGAAAGCAAATAGTAACCAGGCTTGGCTAGACGCAGTCATTCAAAGGGAAGCCAAGCGGCAGCGCCTGCCTGCCAGTGGCAGGGTGATGTTACCTTCCCGGGCTGGCCAGGTGCTTGGCTCAGCTGGATAAAGGAACATCAGGGGGGCTTTAACTCATAATTTCTGCCGAATTGATATAACAGATTACATCTACACAGAACAGGCTGGTGCTGTGCAAGTCCTGAAGTTGCTCCAGGACCTTGAGAGGTGAAACCCCCTTGTCCAGCACCTGGAGCTTGGGGCAGGCATCCCAACATCCCAACATCAAGGTGTGGCACCCACCCTGCTGCCCTGGGGCTGGGGGCACCAGCACTGCCTCTCCTCGGGATTCCTGTCCCCCTGGCTGCAATTGCCAGCTCTTCCCTCTTAATTGCAGTTTGCACATGATGCCCAAGCACTCCGAGGCTGCTGTTTGACCATGTGGAATGTACGCTTTTGCCTTTATTTCTAAAATGCAGAATGTAGAAGCCAGTATAGGCATCCATGGTTGTTTGAGTGATAACTTGCTGTTTCTTGTTTATAAGATAATTATTGTACAGTCTCTAAATGAAACTCTTCTAAGGTAAAAGGTCCATCAATCTTACTAATCATTGCTACTAATAGTCATTATCATGTGAGCAAGCTGCTTGGCTACTTTATGAGTTTAGTCAAGTCAGTTTCCTAATAGTTGTCCTAGTTTTTTCAGCTGAAAAATGGAGGAAGTGGTATTTTCCCTCAGTTTTGAAAGGTGTTGTGCTGGGAGTGCAATGTGGTGCAGAGGTGGCAGGTGTAGGGCAGGGAGAGCAGCTCTGTGTGCTGGGCAGGGGGGGCTCGCAGGGTGGGCTGGGGGCAGGGATCCCACCAGTGCAGGGCTGATGGGGACGCTCACAAGGGGGCCAGGCACAGGGCAGGCAGCTGCCAAGTGCAGCTGAGACCTGATGTGTCTGAGAGGTGCTCCAGAACACTGGCTTTGCCTTGTTGATTTGGATCAGAGGCTTCCCACTCCATCCCAGTCCAGGAAAGTGCTGACCCCACTGGCTCCATGCTGTGCCAAGGCAAGAACGGGAGCAGAATTTGTGCCATTCCTGTCAACCTCATCACAAGCAGGCTGGGGTACAGAGGGGGATGTCCTCTCCTCCTGCCCCTTCTGCAGTGCCTCGGGAGATGCTGGTGCCTCCCTGCACTGGCACGTTGCTCTCCTGCAGAGAGAGCAGCCAGTGCTGGGATCTGTCCCTGATCACCCCTGCTGCTTTCTCAGCACGGTGGTGTGTGCTGGGGTGCTGGGAAGTGCTGCTTCCCCTGCAACAAACACCCAGCTCCAGCTGAGCACGGGGGAAGAGCTGCACCAGCACATCCAAGGCAGGTCCCTCTTCTGGGTGGACACTTCATATCCACCAGCTAAAGACAAGTTGAATGCCAAGGCTGGATCTGACAGAGACAACAAGTCCTTTACAAAGCCATTCTGGCCTCTTTCCTTTTTTCCTTTTGTTCCATGTACTTTACTTTTCCCTAGAGAGGTTTAAAAACAGCTTTGAAAAGCAGGAGGGAAGATCTAGCTGTGGTTGCTCCTGCATCAGTTGAGAGAGGCCCCGAGGTCCCCTGATTGCTGTCCCAGCCCTGTGCCTTCTTCAGGGGATGGCCCACTTTTACCTAAGACTCTCAGAGGAGATGAGCGCTTTGCCCACATCACCAGAGTCCTGGTCCCCACCAGAGCCACCAGGCAGCTGGAAAGACAAACAAGAGCTGACTCCACCTACCAGCAGTATGGAGACAGCAGCCCGTGAGATCGACAGCCCAAGAATGTGCACACAAAAGAAGCATTTCCCTCAGCCACGACAGTAAAACCACCAGACAACCGCATGCAGCATGTGATTTCCCAAAAGCATCAGCCCAGATCCCAACTCCTTTGTGCCACACAGTTTCCCAGGATCACATCACAGTGGCAACGTGTAAAAGGCACTTTCAAACACTGAAAATTAATCATATTTTCCTCAACATTGTTTATGGAAACCGTGGAGAGCGCTCCTGCCCCTGCGAGCTGGCTCAGCTTGCCGGCCCTTGGCGTCAAACCCTCCACGGAGATGGGTGGTGATCCTGGTGGAGCTGCAGGAGACATCCAGGCTGATTCCATGCAGTGACCTGGGATCTGGTGACCTGTGAATTCCTCCTGCCCTCTCCCCTGCCTGCTGTCGCTGCTGGCACAGCCCGAGGCAGCTGCTGTCCATCTGGGGCTGCAAAGGGCTGCTGAGAGCCCCCACACGCCCCGGAGCTCTGGCCAGTGGGACCCTGGCAGGGTGGGAATGAGGTGAGTTGGGATGAGTGCTTTCCCTTCTCCCTCTCTGGCTTTACAGTGGTGAAGCAGCACTGCTTTCAACAGAGCAGCTCTGGTGCACGACAGCTCTGATCTGCTGTATCTACAAACTGACTGGGCTTGGTGGTTCTTGAATTCCTGGTTTGAATCCTTTCTCTTGGGACTCTCTGGAGTCTGCTGTGCATTTCTTCTCTGTAAAGGGAGCCATCAGTTAATGACTGTCACAGGCTTTGTCAGTCGAGTTCCTCGTGGGCTAACGAAATGGCAAATGTCAAAACTTGAATACAAAATCTCTTGTTTTCTGTGTGATTTTACTGCCCTTCCCTCCATCATGTGTGCCTTGTACTGCTTTAGTGCCACAGGGAAGTACTGTGGTGTTGATGATTAATATTTTTGAGGCTGGCAGGAACATCCATATGTAGTCCTTTGGAGGCAAACGCTGCTGCTGTTGATTGCAGTGGATGTGAGCCTGCTGGGATTTTACCTGCCAAGAAAATTGTCTCAATTTGCAAAGGAGCCTTTTCCCCCAAATCATTGTTGAGCTTAGATTGCAAGTTTTTCAGGAGTTGTTATCAGCTGGGTTCCATGATGTGCACTTTAAGGTAACATTTAGTAGGTACCTAAGGCAAGGTTTGGTACCTGATTTGGTAAGGCCAGATAGAGCCAAGAGCCTGACCCTCAGCCCTGGCTCTGGATGGGCCCTCCAGGGAAGAGAGGGGCCAGGAACAGACCCCACACACAGACAGGTACAGGGGGTGTGCTTTACACTTTGCATCCTGAACAACTGGGTTTGGGGATGAAGATCAAAATTCTGATGGTCCTGTGTTTTAACAGGGAGAAGACTACGAGGAAAAGCATTCTACAATGTCAATGGCAAGGTGTACTGTGAAGAAGACTTCCTAGTAAGTAAGATTTCAGACAAATTTTTTTTATTCTTTCTAAAGCAAATCGTTCTTTTCTGTTGGCTTGTTTGCTTTGAGAGACAGTTGATGATGTGGGGCCTCCTGGCAGTGGTGGAATGGGGAAGCATCTGCCACCGACTCCTTGGTTTGAAGTGGTGGCTGTAAAACCAAGTACGTAACTGTCCATAAGCCATCACAAAGTGTAAATTATGAGAATAAACACTGGGGCTGCTCAAGCTTGGGACTTGAATTGCAGCCACAGAGACTCTCCTGCCAAGGCTGAGCTCGAAGTCAAACATCTGGGGAATACCAATGATAACAGGAGGGAGAGGTTTGTGCCCGGAGCCCGGCGGGGCTGTGCACAGAGTTGCTTTGTTGAGGCAGGGTTTAATCACTGCTCTGCTCATGGGGCTCTGGGGCTGACTTGTGATTAGCTGGGAACTGATGGCCATGGAGGGGCAACTCAGGTTCTCTGCCTGCTCACAGAGCTTTTGTGAATGCTTTACTTTAACAGAGACTAAGTCAGGAAAGGAAAAATGAAGCCTTTTGCTGTGCTGTGTTGTTCCAAAAATAAAATATCCGTGCAATTAAGGGTGAGAATTGTGCAGTGCACCACAAATGATTCAATAAGTACAGACCATTTAGAATTAAGATGAAGAGGATGGCATGGCTGGGAATTGCAATTAGAGAGCAATGATGTATTTTAGCTTAGAGGAAGATGAATTGGACAATCAGTATGTTGAATTTATGCCACCTTATTTATTGAAATACCATTAATTTAGAAGCTTGGGTCTTCCAGAATGCCTTTCCATTTCTAAGGAATATATAATCATGCTTTTTGCAAAGGAATTATTCAAAGTATATCCCACTACAAAATTGTTATTGGCAGTTCAAAGTGCACAAATGCATTTCTCATCAATGCAATTGATAAAAAATCATGGAAATTCCTAAAATATAAGCTATATTTGCCTTCATGTGTTACACCTTTACTGTGAGCTGGAGCCTGTTGGAAAATAAACCAAAATGAGTTTTGTGCAGAAAATAAGTATCTTGTTGTAATTGAAACTTGTTATGGTTTTGCATGCATTCTGGAGAGAAAATTCTTTTTTCTTCCTGTCTTTTTTCAGCTCTTTCTTTACTGTGTTTCTGCAGAAGCACAGAGAGAGGTAGAGGAGAGGGAGTATGAGAGGGAGGGACTCAAACCTTTGAGATTTTTCATTTGAACTGTGTTGGAATGTACTTTCCCCATGATCAAAACCTTTCATCCAGACTTAATGACATGATTGTTGTTATTAGCTTGTAATTTCAGCCTAAACACAAGAATTTTAAATCTAAAAATCTTAATCTTTTGGAGAACATTCAGTTTTCATGGGGTGGAGGGGGAAAACTCTTTAGTTCAGGCATGTTCTGTAGGGGGTTTTTGAAGGAAGATACTTCCAGAGATTTTCCCAGGAAAACTGAGATTAAGGACCTGATAGGAATAAACCCTCTGCAAGTTAGGGAACTGTTGGGACATTTAAGGCACAGATTTAAAAGCCCAGACTTCCCATAGGTGTGTTTTAGCAGATTCCCAGTATCAGAGGGATGAGGGAGAAGCAGATGAAGGGACACTGTGTAAGTCAGCAAAGAAACCAAATTCTGGTGTGATCCCTGCTTGTGGTAATCTTGCTGCTTCTCAGGAAGCAACTGCATCTTCTCTCAGCTCCCCTGAGCAAGTGTCATAGCAAGAATCCTAGGAATTGTATGGTATCATTAATGAAATCCAACAACCTTGCCTATTTAGAGTTCTGTGAACAGGGAAAGCACAAAGCTTTTCTCAGAGTTGAAAGGAAACCTGCTGCAAAATAGCCATTAAAGAGGAAATTATTTTAACTACTTCATCTTCCCAGGTCTTCCTCTTGAACACTGGAAAACCCAGTCTTTTCTAAGAAGAGGCATTTTCAGTCCAAAACAGAAAATGAAATGCCTTTTTTGTATAACTGAGAATTTCAGTCGCTGCCATGACTCCAGTTCTTCAGTGCAGCTCCACTGCAGTGCAGCAGGATTCCCTGCTGACACCATGAGAGTGGAATGCTAGGGAAGTTAAGGCAGGGGGATAAGAAAAAGATTATTTCAGTTTGGGAATGTAAACAGATACAGTCTAACTGCATTATAATTGTGTTGCTGCTAAGAAAATGCTGCCTGCCATGGTGTCCTTCCTCTTTCTTGGCTTTTGTTTGTCTGGGAATTGATCAGGAGGATTAGATGCTCCTGTTGGCTTGGGAGCAGGGCCACAGCCCATGACCAGGTTATTTCAAACACAGCAAGGGTTAGAAAGCAGAGCAGCTTTAGCAGATGTGGGCAGGAGGAGCGGTGCTGTCCCACTGGGGCCCTGGTGACAGCCAGGTGAGAATGAGCTGTGTGTGCCTCGTGATCCCTCCAGGGATTCCCAGGGTCAGACTGAGAGGTCGATGTTCCCTTACTCACAGTGCCACTGAGGCAGCAGTGGCCTGAATGAGCCTCTCATGTGCCTCCCAGCAAGAGGCATCCCAATGGGAAGCTGCTCTCCTGTCAGTGGGGGACAGAGGTGGTGGCACCTGGAGCCTCCCTGGCACAAATACTGTTTTGCGTTCCCTTCCCAGGGAGGGCTGTCATTCCTGCAGAGCTCTGTCCACCCCCACTGCTGCCTCTGTCTATCCCATTCATTCGCTGCAGGTGTTTCTTCCCTGTCATCCCTGGAGTCACACTGGCTGTGTCCTGCAGGCCAGGCCAGGCAGGATACAGTGATTTTGGGGCTGCAGTGAGTAGCACCTGAACCGTGATGGGCAGAAAAGCTGAAATGGCTCTTGAAGTAAACAAATGCAGAAAATTTTAGTGAAGAATGGATATTATTTATGGGTTTCTTCCTATTGTAGCTGCTAGAAATATTGAACATCCTATAGATGTCAGTATTTAATTTCTCCTGCAATACCACATTTTGCTGTGCCAGACCAGCTCCTGCTGGAGCAATCTCCAGACCTGCAGTCAGTGGCTCAGATGGGATACCTGGTTCTTTAACTACCACTCACTCCTGACAAATCAGCTCTTCCACTCAATCAGAGGTGGAATGTGGAATTCACTGCAGTGTCACGTGTGGTCCCTGAAGCCAAGACCTTGAAAAAACCCGTTCTCCGCTCCTCTCAGATGCTTGGCTCTTGGAAGAGCCCTCCTTGGCTAAAGGGTCCCCCTCGAGGTCCAGCCAGTGCCAGGTCCAGCTGCTCCAGGGGTCTTTTCTCTTCCATTTGCACTCTGGCCATGACTCCTGTGCAGGTGACATTTGTGCAGAGCACAGTTGTCCCTTGAAGCACAGCGAGCGTCTGAGAGCTTTGGCTACCAAGGGCTTCCAAAACATCAGTCAGTAGAAGTGTGAGGAGCTGCTGGCATCAAACTTTCCAAATCTGCCCCTTTCTTGGAAAATTGCTTTTGATTCGTGGGCACAGGTCGTGGGTGAGCTGTTGCTGGTGCTCCTGGTGAGCACTGTGAGGCTGCCCCAGGACACCCTGCACTGTCCCTGCAAGGGCCACAAGGTACATCCTCCTGGCAGATAGTTTTCCCACCTCTTTGCTCTTACTGAGGGCACAGTCTCCACACCAGGTGGCTTATTTTGCTCTTTCTTTGCAGGGGAGAAGTGTTGGAAGTTTTTTCTGCCCCATTTGTGCAGCTGTAGGTGGGCAAGGGATGCCACAGTGCTGCCTTCTGTGGGGCTGGGATTCCCTGCCATGGAATGAATCCCTGCCATCCCTCCCTGCACCTGGAGGACGTGGAATACTTCTGCCTCCCAGGGTTATTTTTGTCAGCCTCCTGCTGCCAGCCCTGATTAGCTGCACATTCTCTCAGTGCTTAAAGCCTTATTGGCTGATTGAATGAAGTGAATGAATCAGATTTAAAAAATAAATACACAGATAATTCTACTTCTGCTAAGAGATTGCCTGATCTGTGCCATTTCCAGTAGGATACTGCATGTGTGAGGAGAAAAAAGAACAAAAACAACCCCCCACACTTTACATTGCTTTGCTTTAGCTCTAGGGAAGATCCAGTTACTCCTTTAAATGCCACCTTAAAGTAACAAGTCCAGCAATACCCAAATCTTGCCCCAGCCCTGTTAGGAGCTGTTATTTCATGAAAGGAAATAAAATAAATGACAGTTTAATCCTTTCCTGAAAGCTCTTTGGACACAGATGGCTAACTAGCCATAACAGAGACACTGTTCCTGGTGAAGTGAACGAAAAATAAATGCTTTACTGTATAATAAATAATCCCAGTCAGATGTTCGTGGTTCATTTTGTTGATAAATTGCTGCATAATCATGGGTGAAGAAAAAATAATTTTAATTTGTCTTTCCTTTTCTATGCTTAAATATCATGTAAAGAATTTTTTTTTTTAAATACTGTTTTGCTTGGCAAAAAACACTTTAAAAATGTCACCAAAGCAGCCTGAATCTTAGATCTACTATCTATCTCTTTTCTCTTTTTCCTCTTTTAGATAAGCTTTCCCTTCTTCTCTTGAGGTAATGAACATTATTGAGTGGGGGTCCAGTAGAGGTTAAGAAATGAGAGAATTTCCCTCGAGGGAGGAGATGAGAGGGAAAATGAACCTCGTGACAGATGTTAGTTACATTGCTTAATGCACTACTGGAAGAGGCTCAGATGCTCTGGAAATAACCTATTACAGACACCACAGGCTGCAGTGCATTGCAGTAAGGTCATCCGAAACTTCCCCTTTTAAGATTTTCTCTTTCACTGTCTTAAAATTTTGCCAACTTTAATCATTTAGGCTTAACTTCTTCATGCTAGGTTTTTGCCTCTGGCTGACTTTGCTGTCATTAGTTGTTGAAAGTTTCATCTAGAGCTGTTCATCCATTTCAATGAGTAACACTGGAGGAACTCTGCCCATAAATCCTCAAAGAGAAATGCTCTAAAAGCTTCATTTTGCACATGGCAGCCATAAAGAGACTCAGTGCATTGCAAATCTGCAGGAGCCTTTGGGAGTCCTCTCCCTGCCCTCCCCAGGAGGGTGCCCAGCCCGAGAGGGCTGTGGAGGAGGAGGGCAAGCAGCCCAGAGCCCCAGCAGAGCCCCTTGCAGCCCTGCAGTCTCTCTCCAGCCTTCCTTCTCCTCTTCATCCAGTCTGGTGGGGTTCTGGATCCCTTTCTCCCCTACCCCAGCCACTGGTCCCCACCCAGGACACTTCTCTTTGCTGGTCTCTGCAATGCAGAAGTTGGCTGCAGAGGACATAGAGGGCCTTGTCTCATATCCACAGCTGTAAATGCCACAATGACATCCGAAATGCAGAAGTTACCAGGGTGTGCGAGAGCAGGAGGCAGGTGGGAAATGGAAATGCTTTCATGGGGAAGGGACAGGATCTCACCTCAGGGGCAGCTGAGTGATGGGCAGCTCATCAAAGCAGGGCTTGCACCTTCATCTCCTGTAGCACCAAACACAGCAAGACCCTTACCCCAGCCAGGGCCCCTGGGCATGGCTGCAATGTAAATATTAATACTAATGAGGCTTTTCTTCTCAGTTTGTGCACATGCTGTTTTCCAAGCCTGGCAGTGTGGGAAATGGCCTGTCCCACTTGCTGGGGCCCTCGGAAGATAGTTTTTATTTAGTGTAATGGAAGCTGGTGTCAGCTGGAGTCAGAGGTTTGATTTTCCATCTCAATGACTATAAATGTTTGGAAGTCCCCCTTGGGAGGGAGCCCTGGGACTGGTGCATTAGTCAGAGAGCCCATTTCTGCTAAGTGAGACTCTTGGAAAAAAACAGACTCAGCTGAAAAGGTGAATGATTGAAGTTGCAGCTTGTGTCCATCTCCTATCTAATGGGAATCACAGAGCACATGGAGTTCTAGATAACTGGGAGGATGTTGTATTGAGGAGACTTGCTGTTAGAAGCCATGCTCCAGTCAGAGAACAGACAGACATGGGAGTTTATTGATGTGTTTAAAGAATGATGGAATCAAAGCTTAGAAAGGGATTTGCTGCAATATTCCTGATGTACAGAAGCATAAGGAAGTCTGTGAGTGTTTTCAGGGTGCTGGTTGCTCTAGGTTGGGACAGAAGGTTCCAGAGGCATCACAAATGCCAAGCGGTGCTGCGCTCCCAGATGCTGTCACTGAAAACAAAGGCAAAAGGTCAATAGCATGTTCCTAACGGGGGCACAAGGGAGTGCAGTCATGTTGCTGCTTGTGTATGTCTTGCTGCAGCCCCTCCCTGCCAAAAAAATTTGAATAATTTTCTTCCTTAGTTTACCCTAAGTTTGTAATATGCCAGTGGTCCTGGGTTTATTTTATAAATTAATTTGACAGTAATTATGATTAATTTAGGTATTCTGAATTGAAGCATTGGGTCAAACCTACAGACGGGCTTAAAATTCAAGCTTTGTAGTGTCGAGAGATATTGGTCAAATATTGGTCTGCCTCTGCACTTTGGACTTGGAAGTGAATCAGCATGAAGAGTATCTAGAGCTGACAGTCTGGGTTTGCCTCTTATTGCAACACAATTCCAGAGTGCTGCATCCTGGATCAAGAAGTTTCAAGTCCATTGAAGCTGGTGGCAGAAGTCCCATTCCTTCAGGGGGGCATCTGGGTTTTCTCCTGGGGATTTACCCCAGAGGACAGAGTTTTAAAGCTGGGGCCCATAAACAACGAGAGAAGCCGAGGGTGAAGGCTGTGAGCACCACAGGCAGGACTCACCGCTGGGCTCGCTGGGCAGCACTGGGGCCACAAGAGGAAACCAACTGGAGTCCTGAGACATCTCAGCTTTATGAAAGAGCAATAGACAGGCGGTGCCTGGGCCCAGGTGATAATGCAGAGAAACAATGCAGTGAAATCTCAGAGCACGAGTAAGGTCTGTGTTCACTAAAAGGGCGCTCAGCGTTTCCTGAGCTGGGTTGCAGATTGTTAAATCACTCTCTGGGAGGTGGCAAAGGATACAAGGAAAGGCAAAGACAGGCTTTTTTCTGAGGTGTATCACTACTGACTACCTTTTGTAACTCTCCCATGTGTTACATTTGCTGGTGGAATGTTGGAAGAGCCTGTTACCAAGTCCAGTTGGTTTCAAGCCAGATAATGACTCCACTATTTCCTCTTGAGATGGTGATCCAAATAGTCAGACTGTCCATTTTTCTTAATATTACATTAAAAAGTAAATTACAATAACTGAAGCACACTTAAAAGAACTAGAGCTCTTTTTAATTATGTCTTAACTCCTGCCAAACACTTGTAAGCAGACAGCATTAATTTTTTTCTACAGGAGGGTTAGAAAAAGACCCATGTGAGAAAGTGGCATGTTTCCACTTTGGTAATAAACATTGGTATTAGCTGCTGTTACGTTCTGAATTGAAATCTCTCAACAACTGTTTTGAATAAAATCCAGATATTTTTGTTCCAGGAAGATAGATTCTTGTGTAAACAGTTTCTTTCAGTGTATGCAGTAGTTGGTAGCAGTGACAGTAAACAACCTGCAGCAGAGTACAGCCCTGTGCAGTGTGAAGTGCTTTAACAGTGTGAATCAAGTCAGTAAATGTTGGGCTCTGTAATATGATGCAGAGGTAAAGCTGTTGATTCAGCCTTTTTTCTTGATCATTATCACTGTGAAGCTCCCACAGGAGTTTGTTTAAGGAAGATCTAGGTAAGAAAATCATTAGTGGCTCCTAATTAATCACACAACAAGTAGCCTTGGTGAGTGCTCACCCAGGGTCTCCGTGGGTACTGTAGGATGTACATGGCTGGTCTCTTCTCAGGGGCTGTAAAATGCCTGACTGGCAGAGGCAGAGTTCAGGATCATCTGAATTCCTGGCAGAGTTTTGTGCATGTCCAGACCTCTGCTACCTCTGTGCAGAGCCTGGAGTCCCTCCTTGCCCTGTCCTTGTCTTTCAAACATAACAAAGTGGAAAGACAGAAGCAAGAAGGTAAACTGCTGTGTAGTGTTTCCTCACAGACAGCAAGACAGGGTCAAGCAACAGGATATATGAAAGGGATGAAGAGTAAAGGATGAAGAGTAAAGTTCTGGACTATTTTCCTTTAGTTAACCTGTCACCTGCCACGAGGCTCCTTTATCTTTGAGCCTGAGAAGGCCTCATTTTGTCCAGTTCATTTTAATCGCTGCATTGAAATATGTGTGTAAAAACAACAACAAAACCCCATCTGCATGAAACCAAATTTGATATTTGCTCCCTCTCTTAATGCGATCCCATGAATTTCTTACATTGTTGTGTCTCATGTAGTAAGGGTCCCATGCAGAGAGCAAACAATACAGCAGTGAGAAGACAGATGCTCTGCTAATGGGAAACCAAGGAGCAGAGAGTCTGTGAGGGATTACAGGCAGCCTGGGGTTGGAATACATTATTAGCATAGCACCCAATTCAGAAATTAGTTTTCAGAATTAAATGCCTGAAGCATTTTGGCAAAAACTCCTTATCATCCCGCTCAAAAGCTCTTAAAGCGTAAAAGAGTAGGAATCTCAAGCCTAGGCTGGGCAGCCACGTTGGGTGACTGTGCAGTGCTGCAGCAGTGAATTGGAGATTTTACAGCTTCATACCATTACCGGGGCAGCAGCTGCCACACCCACTGAAATGTAACCCACTGGCTCTGCTTGCACAAACCTTCAGCAGGTTTTGAACATCCTCATCAAAGAAGCAAATGGGCCTGAATGAGATTCCAGGGTCTGTTTCCAGGAGGAAGGTTTTGTTTTGTTGAGTGCATAACAGCAGGGAAGAGCAGCAGCCCCTCCTTGGGCACAGTCAGGCATGTGAGGGAGGAGCAGTGACATGTCTTTTCAAAGGCTTGACATTGCCTAAGGTAGAAAGTTTGGGTCCTGAGGCCTTTTTCAGGCACACTATTTTCGGAATGTTTTTCTTTTGAAAATCATGATGGGAACAACAAACTTTAAAAGACCCTGGTAGACAACCAAGATTCCAGGACTAAGAACAGGCAGGAGAAATTGTTTCCCATAGTACTTGGTGGGATTATCCTCCATGCATAATTGTTCATTATATGCTCAAAATTCATTGTTAATTTCTTTTAGATATAATGCATATTCGACAGAAGAGTTATAAATCCCAAGATTATCACAGGAGGATACTAACAGGCCTAAATATTCAGGACAGAAAGGGTCTTGTTTTCTTCTTCTGTTGAAACAAAGACTCTTGGACAGGATCATTAGAGACTTTTTTTTTTTTTGCGCATGTTTGATAATCAAAGTATATTGGACAGCAAACAAAAGAAAAGTTCAGCCAGCCAAGTCTTCTACTTTATTTTTACTCTTCTATTCTAATTCTATTCATAATTAACATATTTCTCAATTTTTATTTAGCTTCCCAGTCTTATTTTATATAAGTATCATTGAGGAGCTGAATTACAAAGTCTTGATTTGTGCATATAAAATGAGATTTTACGATCCTGGTAGAGGAGACAAGGACAAAGTAAATAAGGGAGAAAACAGTTGAGACCAGACTTAAGAAATCAGGAAAAATAATATGCCAGCTCTTCAACTTGCACTTCGTTTTCTTTGCATCCTGGTGTATCCAGCATTGTATTCCTGAGTCACAGAAGGGAGAGCAAAGGGTAACACTTCATTTTCAGCTTTGAATTTCAGAGCTGGTCTTTTAATAACAACTTCTCAGTGTTTTTATATATGCTCAAGGAGCATCTGTAATGAATATTAGGGAGAGTTCAAAATTATGCTTCCCATTTGTTGTGGATAGAGTGTCCATAGACTTCTGACTGTTCCCATCCAGACTGAGATTGCTCTGTATTTACATCACTTTAGTGCTCTGCCAACAAAATACTTTTTTTAAGAACCTGGCACAGAGGGAGCCCTTATGGAGTAAGGCTAGAATTGAGCCCCACATTGCATGGATCCTGAATGAAACTGTGCCTACGAATGCCACGGGAACAGGAACCAGAGCCGAGATTTGGCCTCTCCACGAGGGTCTTGCCTATCAGCCAGCCTGTGTCACTTCACTGCGGCACCTCAGCCTGTTTTTCATGTCTCCAGATTGGGAATGGGGGCTGCTGTGCTCAAAAGCTCTTTTTACACCTCTGACTCTGTCAGTAATAAGAAAGGCTCCGAGTCTGTGTAGCAAAACCTTCTCTTCTCTCGGTTAGCTGCTCTCAGGCTCTGGGGGACCAGTGCTTCTCCCTCCCAGCCATGCTGGGAGCCCACCCCAGGAGGCTCTTGGTGTGCTGAGAGACAATAAAGAGGCTGTTCTGCCTTGTCTGCAGTCTGGAGCAAGTCACAACTCCTCTCCCATTGCACACACAAGATCTGTGAGGGTTGTTAATAATCGAGTGCTTCAAAGACAGACGTTGACAATTTTAATTAGTATTTTAAGACTTTTAAATTCTGCTTCTAAAAGTCAAAGCTTAGTACAGTAGCTCTATTTGAACACTCCAAGTTAGGATCAAACAGTGCAAAGAAGCAGTTTACAGTAAGCTCCAGAAATGTTGAGAAAGTCATTTATTGCTTTTAGCAGCAGTGTCCACAGTATTGCCATCCTGTAGAAGACAGTGCTGCTGGGCTCTGAGGCTGTTATTCTTTTCCAAATAGATTTAAAACACAAGCAGACCTGGATCCAAAACCCTGATCTCATTGAACCAGACCTTCAGTCTGCCTGGGATTGACCCTGTGACCAGGAGAGAGAAGAGAGAGTGTAGTGGTAAAGGACAGCTCCAGAACCTGGGAAATATTTTGTCACTGCTGTTAGACTTACTGCCATTTTGCAAAGTCTTCTTAATGGGGTAATCCAGTTCTGGATGTGTTTGACTAATAACAATTCTCTTGTTACAAACAAATCATGGTTTTAATTTAATAGGGTTACTTATATAAAGAGTGATTTTGTGTCAGCAAAGCCTTTCTTTCTGACAAAAAGCATAATTTATGACAATCTAGTTAGCAATAAATGCCATTAATCTGACCACTATGCCATTCTCTTCCTGGGGAATAATGTCCCCTCTTAATCAATAGATGGGTGAATGCTTCTTTGCATTCCTTATCAAATGACAGCCAGATGGTACTGGTAAATTCATTCCAGCAGGGTTTTAGAATTAGCTGGATTTGTGCTGTTGTTAATCCTCTGCTGTCTGTGTCACTAGGACCTGCCCACCTGTTTCCAGTAAGCCTGGAGTTCCCAGCCCTAGGAACAGCCTAGCCAGAGGGTTACTCAGCCATGGGGCAGCCAAAAAACATCCCAAGCAGTGGGACCTTTTTCTGCATCAGGAAGAAAAACGAAAAAGCAAATAAAAGTAGTACCTTGCAGAAATAGCCAGCTAGGACTGCCCGCCTCTGTATTTGCTCCTTAACACCCTGATCTCTTCTAGGGAGGTTTCAAAGTTTCTTAAGACTGCATGAGCTGTGTTTCTTGTAAGTTTTGGGCTGTGACAGCTGCTATATAATTTACTGACTTCTGGGCTCATCAAAGTGTCTATGAGACCTTTTCCTACATAATCACTTTGTCGCATAGCAACAATAATTTTGTCTCCAACCTATTGATCCAACATCACATGTAATCCCCTCACTCCAATAAAAAAGAAAACATATGGCAGCTCCAGGCAGGGAACCACAGGCTTTTGACATGAGGGGACAGTTAATCCCCACTAAACCAGGGGGGAATGGAGCAAGATATACACTCTGTTGGGGCTCAGAGGATGCTTTAGGTGCCTGAGCCAATTAACCTGTGTTCTGGGAGAGGAGTCTGGTTTACATTCATCCTCCCCTTCCTCATCTTTTATGTTGTGCAACTAAAGCACATTTCAGGTGAGCTCTGCTGGAGGAGCATCACTGTGCAACGCCCCCAGGTAGGTGGGCACCCCTTCTCCCAGCAGGAGGGTGCACACACAGCTCTCAGCTGAGAAGGGGCTGCAGAGGGTGAGGGGAAAGTTCAGCCTCCAAACACCAGTTTCAAATGTACCTGGCTGGAGTTTCCTCAGGAAGATGTCTCTTGATTGTAGGCTGTGGTTTGGTAGGTCAGTCTGATAACCTGGATGGTTTTCTATACCTCTAAACAGAGGGCTAAAAGTGGCATCTGAAACAGGATCTGCTCTGGGGACAGGAGCACAAAGTTCAGGTCAGGACTGCTCAGGCAGGGAACACAGAGCTTTGGTCCCAGGCAGGCAAAGGCTCTCCCCACAGCTGTGCCCTTGGCACTGCAGTGTGGGCTGGCAGCTGGGCTGGAGAGCATCGTTCTGAGGTACCTTACTGCTGCCCACACTGTGCAGCGAGCCCAGGCTCCTGTCAGTGCACTGCTGCATTCTTCCCTGGCTGGAAGGCTTGGTATCCACAAGGCAGCTAAATCCTTCTTGGGCCTGGGTTCATTTTTGTAGCTTGCAAATAGCACTGAGTGAAATGTGGGTCCAAAGTCTGAGGTGGCTAATTTGAGCAGGATTTGGGAGGTGAGTTCTATGTTATTTAAAACCACCACCAAAAGAGTCAATTCAAGCTAATTTCTACACATCAAACACAAACTTTCCATAAAGACTTTAAAAATAAAAAAATCAAACTTACAATAATACTCTTACATGGGGAATCTCAGTGGAAATATTGCAGTGGATCAGAAGGCCAAACTGGTCTCTGAACATGCTGCAAGAGCCGAGCAAAGGCTTCTGAGTCACTGTCTCCCAAACTTGTGTCATACACAGCACAGGCTGGAAAATAGCACAGCCTTCACCTAAAAGGTATTTCTATGCCTAGAGGAGTTGCTACTAATGATCCTTTCTTTTCTGTCATTTTAACAGTATTCAGGTTTTCAGCAAACAGCAGACAAGTGCTTTGTATGTGGACACCTCATAATGGAAATGGTAAGAGACCTAAACTCCTAATGATGGGTAACTTGGGAAGTGCACTGAGACATCTGCTTTTCCCTACAACAGCTGGTATTGTGTCTTCATCGCTGTCAACATAGTTTTTGAAACTGAGGCAGTAAAAAAAATACCTTCATGCTCTATTACTACTATTAAGTACAGAAAGTTGGGCTGATTTGCTACCTGAGAACATAGAAGGCTATTATTCTGCCATTTGTGAGTTAAAATAAAATAGAATTTTAATACTAAAGGGGGAAAGTACAGCACAGTTTTGTATGAGAATATGGTAAAGGAACACAGTGGGTGTGCTCTGTAAGACAGTAGATAACAAGAGCTCAGTCATATAGGTGGAAACTGGGATGGAGCAGAGAGGGACATTATCAATAGTCCTGAGGTTTGTCACCTGCTCTGTTACTTGCTTTGTTTACCCTGTTGCTTGCTCCACGTCATTTAAAATGCATTACTGCCACTGGGGTTTTTAGGGAGCCAGTAGTCAGAGTTACTTTTGTAATAAAAAAAAAAATCAAAGAGCTTTGGGTTGGCCAGATCCTACTGGCATCATTTCAGTGGGTGAAAGTAAGAAGAGTTATGTGTGCTCTTCCTAAGCAGAAACTCCCAAACAAAATGAAGTGGTTTGCACAATGAAGAAGGGCAGATCCTGCAGTGTGTCTATTTTCCTCTTGCTTTAAAGTGTGCATGAACCTCAGTGTGCCTGAGAGAAGTAGCTGGTGTGTTGCACACACAGAGGTTCAGTTGGAGCTGGAACAGGGACTTCACTAATGAGGATTCTGGCTCATATTCTGGCACCACTGGTTGGACAAGGATATTGTTCGTTTTAGCCCAAGAGCAAATTTCTAGAGTTGTGTCATGCTGGGAGGGGGAGGGGTATCCTGACTTGCGTGCTTTGAGCTGGCCCTTAATTGCAGAATCCCAGGCAAGAGTCCATATCTCGCTGGTGGAACTCAGTAGCTGGAAGCTTGGCAGGTGCTTGTCTGTCTCTCTCTCATCAGCAAGTGTGCTCTGACAAAAGGAAACAGCTCTGGGAGCTCCAGGAATTCAGCACTCCTGTTTGGGTATTTCCAGCATGTTCCTGCCTGGGAGCGCAGCCCAGCCCTGCTGTGTGCTGGCCTGGGGCAGAGCTGGGGCTCTGCAGGGCTGGGTGAGGAGCTGCCCTGTGCTCAGGGCCAGTGGCTGCACAGCTGTGCCAGGCTGGCACTGCAGTGTGCTCCTGCAGCAGCACCAAGCCCAGCACAGGGACCAGCTGGCTCTGGCTCGGAACAGCCTTCCCAGTCAAACAGAATCAGATACCACTGAACTACAGGCCTTCATCAGAGAGGGAAAAGCAGGTTAAATTAAATTGGCCTTTTTTTTCTGTACTTCTTTCCTCTTGGTTTGATTTTTATTCATAAAATCACCTAATGGGCCATGGGAGCTTGGTCTGTGTAGATTTTTCATCTCAAACTTCCCAGTGACTCCAGGCTGAGCACTGTGCTAGCAGCTGAAATTTTGAAATTACCTTCCAAAGATACTTCTTACACCCAAAATGTATGGAATTGGTTTTATAATCTGTTGAGAGCTGCCTGAAAGTGATAGATGTGTCTCACTCTTCCCAGGGGCTTGTTCATGGGCTTGCAGCATCCTCCTCGATGTCCCAGTGCCACACTGAGTGTTACGTACGAGGATGTCAGGAGTGGGGGATCTGTTCTGCAGTAGTGCAGCCAAGGTTGCATCAGATCTTTGCTTGAAACCTTTAAAATGCAGTAGGGAAGGTCAGCATGGGAAAAGCCTGGGCAGGTGCATGGATCAGTATCCAAACACATGGATAGTGATGGAATTTTATCAGAAACTGATGGGCCCCTGTGACTGAGTGATAACCAGTCAGTAACTCTGGGAGATTAGGATCCTTAGTTAATAAAGAGGCACCTCTTTATTTGCTTGTTTTGTTATTTAACTTTTTGAGTAGTGATCAGTTTGGATTCTGTCTGTCACAGCCTGTTAAGTTTTGTAAAGTGACTCTGTATCCCAGTAACTTGTATTTGGGATTTCCCCAGAAATGGTCTGTGAAGCCATTTTTAATTTCCATTGGCAGTACTGGCCCTGCAGAGCTAAAGCTGATGGGCTTAGCCTGATTTTCAGTTCTTGCTCTTCATTGGGAGCATGCTGAAACCCACTAAAATAAGCAAGTTGATTGTTTTAAGAGGTTCCTTGCTGACAGATCTGCAGAGTGGTAATTTCGTCCCGAAGTGCTTTTCTTGCTGTCATTATTAAGAATGAGAGAGACACAGCAGTTTATGGGGAGAGAATATCTCGTGTAATCATCCATCCACTTATTTTGTTGTTTGCCTCACAAGATCTTACAGGCCCTTGGAAAGTCCTACCATCCTGGCTGCTTCCGCTGTGTGGTGTGTAATGAGTGTTTGGATGGAGTCCCCTTCACTGTAGATGTGGAAAACAATATTTACTGTGTCAAAGACTACCATACGTGAGTACACAAATCCATTGCTTGCTCAGAAAAATTATAGCAGTTAAATCATTGATGTAGTTATAAGCCTTGTGGTAGATAAAAAGGTCACTCCTATTTGCTCAGATGTCCCTCAACTGTTTCTTTCATGTGTTGCATTTATAAAGTATTTTAAGGTTTGTTAAGTAGTACCTTATGGGCCCAGTATGGCATACAGTGGCCAAGTGAGGCTGAAAACCAAATTGTGTCAGAGGATGGGCTTCTTGGGGGCTGTTCCTTTACTTCTTTCAGGACTACCAACACTATTTATACCAGGCCACTTCTGCAAGTGTTGGTAGGTTCTACTGGCTGTTTCAGGAGCAGAGGTTCTGGCAGTGCTTGACACAGGTGGAAGTTTTGTTAACTGAGACAGAAGACATGTAATAAACAGTTACTGTTAGAACAATTTGAGCCTTACCTGACAAAAGGCAGAGGTTTAAGAGATTGCTTTTGGACTCTTTCGTGATTCCACTCAAAGGCAACGGGATCCTGCTCTTAGCTCCAGTTAACCAATAACTCAGTTATGCAGCAGGAGTAAAACACCCTGAATTCAACCCTGTTGGTGCCAGTCTGACTGTGTTACAAGGACACAGTGAGTGTTGGCCCAGTGACTGTCATAAAATGCAGCTGTGGACCATAAGCCCATTTGTGTATTGGACCATAAGCCCATTGGGTAGATTCTGGCCACAATCAGCCCCTCTCCTGTTTAGCATGGTTATGTCTTTCTGATGTCAGAGTGAGAGTCTCTAAGTCAGAAGCTGCTTTGTAGTCAAGCATCAAGGCTCTGGAAGAATTTTAATAGTTTTATAAATAAAGGAAGGAAAGAAAAATGGCATATACAGGAAGAGGGGTGGAAGTTTGGGACGACCTAAACAGTAAAGTTGGGATAGATCAGCCTTTCTCAAATCTCCTTTTCATTGAATATCATCAAACAATTAGAGGCATTTCAAGTCCTGTGGATCTCCATTTTACTGAAAACAAGGCATGATTAGAATGGCTCTCTTGCTTCTGCTTTTTGAAGATGCTTTAAATGTGATTGAAACACTTTCTTCTTGCACCCTAGGGTTTTTGCACCAAAGTGTGCTTCCTGTAACCAGCCGATCCTCCCAGCACAGGTAGGTGTTAACATGCACTGACTCCTAGGGAAAACAGCTGTTGGCATATGGGCACTTCCTAAAAAGACACTAAAGGCTTTTCCTTCCTCTCCCAGAATCTCTACTATGTTAGATACTAAAGTAAACACAGTTTAGCACTCCCAAACATTCCCAGAGGTTGTAATAGTCATGCTACTTCTACAGCATAATACTTTGTATCTCATTAATCTGTTAGAAACCTCATTTAATTGAAAACACTGACTGGGCCTCCAAGAACAACTCAGGGAGTAAAGCCCTTGAAAAGGCATGTGATGGTTACTGGCCCTGTGAGAAGGCCACACAGTCTGTTGGCCTGAGGTGGCAATGGAATGGAAATTGTTAAAGGGGTTGAAAAGGGAACAACAAAAATGGAACCAGGTGAAACCTGCCTGCAAGCTCAGCCTGTGCTGACAGTGTTATTGGCACAATTAGCCCAGAGTGGGGCTCCCTGGTGCTCTGGTGGGTGCAGGACCCTCTGAGTTGCCTTTGCTGAGCACTGACCAGCTCATTTGTAAGGAAGAGCCTCAGCATCTTCCTGCTTTTCCTCTGGTCATGTTTACAGCACCAGAGCTTTCCTCCTGTGAGCTGCTGTGCCCCAGTGAAGCCTGATGCTAGAGTGTCTCACATGCCCACCTCCATCACTCTGCACATTACTCTCATTTGTCATTAGTATTTCTGTTAATTGGCCAAGTCTTACATAACCAAGAAAAACCTATAAAGGCTGAACCAGAACTGCTTGTCTTGATGGGTTGTGAGGAGAAAACCTCTATTTTTAAGACTCAAATTCAGTAAATGTCACTGAATTTGGGTCTTAAAAAATAACTATTTTTTCTTTTCAAGAAAGAAAGAAAAAGAAATAAAAGGCAGTCAGAGTGCTGACTCGCCTGATGACTAGGACACACTCCATATTCTTTCCTTGGGAGATTTCTTAGGTTAGTTCAAGTCTAGCAGTGCAGGTGCTGACTTGCCCACAGCTTCTCTCAGACATAGTCCACATCATATCTGGTGCTCTAACCACACCTGGAACTGGAAACAATGCAAGGCAACCAATTTAATGAGCTCTGTCTTCAGAGTGGATCAGGAAGAGAGCCTGTGAGGTTACAAGAAGGGTATGGGCTGCTCTGCAGGGCCTGGGGCTCAGCCAGGAATTGCACAACTCTCCTGCACCCACCCTGACGCTGAGGTTTAGCCTGTGCACGTAATTACCTGCCAGACTGGTATGTCAGTCCCTATGGGGACACACAGTGACATGTGCATGAGCAAAAGAGCTGTGCAGCAGATGGCTTGAGAGGAATACAAGTCCTGGAAATCAGAGCAGGATGTATACACGTAAAAGTTATCCAATAAGCAGGTTTTTGACTGGTAATTTGTTCAGATCCTGGGTGCTCTTGGAAGATTTCAATTACTTTATTTCAAGACTGATTTGTTCCTTGAGGATGAGGCTTTGGCTACACTTCCCAAATGACCTCTGCAGATTAGATGTGCCAGACACCCAGACTGCTGCTGCACAGGAGTGGTGCAGTGCCATGTCCCAGGGTCAAGACCTTCAGTGGTCACAGAGCTCTGCTGTGTGGGAGCAGAGGGGATTCCCCCAGGAAAACAGCTCTCCAAAGCAAGGAGCTGGGCACTGTGTGAAGACTGAAGAACACTTCTGAGACACCACTGTCACTTTCTCTCTGCTCTCCCCAGGGCTCCGAGGAGACCATCCGGGTGGTGTCGATGGACAAGGACTACCACGTGGAGTGCTATCACTGCGAGGTGAGCGGGGCCCGCCCGCAGCAGGGCCTGCCCTGAGGGAGGGGACCTGCTCTGCCCTGGGGGGACCTGCTCTGCCCTGAGAGGGGGGACCTGCTCTGAGGGAGGGGACCTGCTCTGAGGGAGGGGACCTGCTCTGCCCTGGGGACCTGCTCTGCCCTGAGGGAGGGGACCTGCTCTGCCCTGGGGACCTGCTCTGCCCTGAGGGAGGGGACCTGCTCTGCTCTGGGGACCTGCTCTGCCCTGGGGACCTGCTCTGCTCTGAGGGGACCTGCTCTGCTCTGGGGACCTGCTCTGCTCTGAGGGGACCTGCTCTGCCCTGGGGACCTGCTCTGCCCTGGGGACCTACTCTGCTGTGGGGGACCCTGACTCACCCCATGGACTGCACTCGCTGGCTCTCGCACACCTCTCGCACACAGGCAGGGCTCTGCCCCACGGCTCCTGAGGAAGACAAACGGGTGAATGCTGCCTGGGCTGGAAGTGGTGCTGCCATCACCAGTACCAAATTAGTTTTGGATGTTTTTTTCCCCAATATATTAGCTTCAAAGCTGGGCTTGGTTTGTTGGGTTGAAGTTTCTCAGTACTTCTGGATGGGGAGTGAGCAAAGAGTAGGTGCCAGTTCTCTGTTTGCTCATCTCTAGGTACAGCCTCTCGGGCTCTGATCTGAGGAGACTTGAATTTACATTGGCTGTGCAGGGCAGGAGTCTCACTGGAAGGCCTTTCTAGGGGATCTGTTTTTTCCATGCTGAATGAATATAGATTCTTTACTAGGAAATTGACCAGTATACCATTGACTTTCTGTCACTTTTTTGGGAGTAGTTTCTTATTGTGCTTAAACATTTAAACATTTATTGCCACAGATCTCGTTGTGGAATTAGTGCTCTTGCTTCTGAGTTCATCCTTAGTCTTGCATCCAGGAACATGAGAAGAGAAACAAACTTACTAAGTTGGGATCAGCCAAAAACTTTCCTTTTCTGTAGGTTTGGCATTCTGATGCAGCACACAAATATCCACACAGATCTTACCTGTTAGCACCAGGGCCACCAATACAGCAATGCTGCCTTCATGCACTGTTGCATGAAGGTTTTACAAAGAATCTTCTGAGAGAGAAAATAACAAAATTCAGAGCATTTTGAAATGCTATGTACTTAAATGTAAGGAAGGCCCCATCCACTCAGCTATCTCCTTTCAACAGACACCTGATACTCCATCCATTTCTATTAATTTTTAAGATAAATTGGCGCAGGAAATCACAGTATTTTGGAGAGCTGAACTTCCCTCCTCCTTCCCCCAACTATTGCTTTGTGCAGGCTTCACCTTAGATGACAGCTCCCTCCCCTGCTCTCAGGCTATTGACTTTATGCTGGAATGTCCCACTGGGGGTTTATTTTCCGTTCTGTTTCATTATTCATTTCCCCATTCTCCTTCCCATTTGAGGCAAATCAAGCTGCCTCCACATCTGCCCAGAAAGGCAGAGTGCATTTATGTACAGAAATCAGGAGTCAGCCATGTGTCAGCAGGGGTGGGTTACTGCCTGATGCTCTCAAATCAGGCTCTGTGTACACTGCTGTCCCCAAATGCTGCTGGACAAGTGAGTGCCAGTACTTTGAGGTACACAAGGGAGGCACATGGAGACTTTAGCAAAGGCAGCCATGGCTTAGGCAGCCACTTCTCATCCGCTGTTGATGTCACCCTCACCTGGTGGCCACGCACAGTCAGTGGTTAGGTTGGAAACTGTGCAGCTTTTCTGATCATCTCTTTCATGTGCAACCACTTGACTTCTGTGGAGGAGTTCAATCCCTTTTGCAGATCACTGCAAAATGGAGCCCCATTCTGAAACTGGAATCCACTGACAAGGCAGGCTTTCTCCTTGAAGAAAGGGAATTCAGTTTTGGAGAGGGAAAAGGTACAAACACTTGGCACATCTGTAGAGCATCTGAAATTGGTAAATTCTAATTTTAAATCTTGCATAAAATGCTATAAAATCATTATATAATATGTAGCAACACACAGAAAATTACCTTGGCAGATACTTTAATTAAGACCTCTCTAAACTAACACTCCAGTTTTAAAGCTTACTTTAAAGCCATTTTCAGTCCTATGTCAGTGTTGTAAAATTTGAGGTTTTGAACTTGAGCTGGGAAAGCTGAAAAATTATACTCTCTGTTCAGCTAAAAGCTTTGCATTTGTTTTCAGTACTAAAGCCACCTATATACCCAGTTTGTTCTGGGTTGTTTGGTTTTTTTTTTCTTTCTACTAAGTGCACAGATATATACTCAGAATCTCTGGTTTCTCAGAACTGATCACAGTAATAATTTCTAAGTATTTAACATACTTGAAACATTAAATCTGAGTACCAAACTGCAATGATTTCCCAATGCCCTCAGAATTACAGTGATGGCAGCTGGAAATCAGGATGGTCTGTATTGCAGTGTACATAAGAGTCAGCAGGCAGGATCACTGTTAGCTGCTTTTCTGTTTATCTCTGTGTCTGTCTGCAGTTATGTGTCAGTCCCAGAGGTACCAGCATTTCCACTAAAGATGGACCCCTGGCCTTGAAGTCTTTAAGTTCTTTTAATTCCAAATTAGAGAAAGTGTAGGCTTGCTCCAGAAGTAAGATATGTCACCCCTCCCCCCTTTTGCCCTCCCCTCTCATTCTCTACTTACGCTCCCCCACATCTGGCTCGCTGCCTTGCTGCAGAATCAGCTCCTTCTCTGTTCAAGCCTCTTCCAGGTTGTATTTGTCAGGGCCAGCCCCTGGCCTGCTTTTAGGCTTTTGATTTGCATCACCATTTATAAGATGGAGAAGAGACCAGAATGGGAAAGAGTGGTGAAAAAAAGGCTGGGCACTATTACAGCCTGTCCTGTTGGATTTCAGCAGTGTCAGTGGGAGATGGTCAGGGTGCAGCCCCCAGAAGCTGTGGAGGCTGCTGGCCTTGGAGGCAGGGAGGGAGCTCTTGGGGCCGTGCAGGACAGAGCAGCAGCGCTGAGAGAGGCCTGCCTGAGTCACTCACTGATCTGGGATGTCTCTCTTTCTTCCAGGACTGTGGCTTGCAGCTCAATGATGAGGAAGGCCATCGTTGTTACCCCCTAGAGGGCCACTTGCTCTGCCACAGCTGTCACATCAGGCGCCTTAATATCAAACTGCCATCGCATCCACCTCCAAGCTACCCCATGCATGTCACAGAACTCTGAAAGACGTTTCCATGATCAATAAGTCGTTGGAAAGAGAAGACAAAAATCTAAAAATTACTTTCGTGTTCCTTTAAAGATGAGGTTCCAGTAATAACCATCTAAACCAGCTATTTATTTTTTGAATCAGAGGTGAGGGGTCCTTTTCTGATCTTGTACATATGCATTCTTTTACCTAGACATTTTCACTGAGACACCGTCTACTTGAACAAATAATTCGCCACTAAACTGTAACTGTAAATGGCAGCATTTCTAAAAACAATGGTACAAAAGGCTGTGCTGCACTCCCTACTCTCTTCCTTCAGTGGAGATTTCACCCAAGTAAGGAGTGTAGAATTACTTTCCAAAAGTTAGCACCTTATCATATTGCAGCAAGCATGATAAGATAAATGCTAGCATTTTAGCTAGTTTTGTTGAATTCTGGTCTTAGATAATACTTAGATTCCAGAAGTAGGGAATAGGCAGCAAGCAGGTGTTTTAGCCAGGGCAATTTTCAGCAAGGTTAAAGAAGGGTCTTCTGTGAAGAAGTGTCAGGCAGCTCTCCATCCTACAGAGTCCCACAGTCATCCAAAGACTAATTATTTGGCTTGTTTAAGAAATATGGCAAGCCTCTGATGTAAAACCCACAGTACAGAGGATTGTATCCAAAAGATTGGCACATGCAGGGTCAGCAGTTGCAGCCCTCTGTAATTGCTGGCTGTGTAGCCATGGCTTCAAAATGCATTCCTATCAACTGGACCATTTGGCACTTATTAAAGAATTCATCTTTCAAACCTGTTTTTTGTTCAGTAGGGTTCTATGCAAAGGTACACTTGTCTTTATACTGCTTGTTTTATCCAAGACTTCATTTGTTACCAACTGCTTCATGATTGTATGTTGAGACATTATTAAAGAGAGGCACAGTGGTTTGGTATTACCTTTTCAGCTTTGTGTTCTTTTCGAGATTACTTTTCAACTGATTATGGTGATTGTCTTCATTGGAAAGCAAAGTATGGCAGGAATAGTAATTTAGAGAGTCAGACCACGAAACATCAGTGTTTACAACAAGTGTTAGCTGTACATAGAATGTACACACTTTCATGTTTTGCATAAGCTTTTACAGTACCCTCAGACCTCTGGGGAGAAATATATGTCTTCCATATAGGAAGTTAGATGAATCTTTTTTTATGGTTTGTTTTCTACCGTGTGCTGATGTTTTACATGCAAATCACACATCTGTATGTCAAAAAAATTCTTTGCATTCTCATGAGAATTGACCCAGCCTTCCTGAAGCTGCAATTTATCATTGCTGTCTTTAACTGTATTCAAAGTTGCAATAAAATAAAATTCTTCAGCTCCAGAGGAAGTAGAAATACCAGACTGGATTCTTGGCATGTGTGAGCTGGGACATTTCCGTGCCCGTTCTCAACACTTGAGAATCTGCCCGATCCGTTCGGAAATGATCCCGTGTTAAATTCAGCACGCAGACTGATGGAATGGCTTATTTGGCAACACCATTGCAGTTTAGTTTCTTATGCTCCATTGACTTTATGAAAGCCATTTGTGGTGCTCTTGAAAAGCACAAAGAGCATCCAATGGCCACTAATTCCTAAGTGGAATAATTAACTCCCTTAACAGAACTTTTTGATAGTCTGGAATTTCCTTATGAGGAAAGGTGGGGGGAAGGGGAACAGGAAAAATTCCTGAGAACTATTTTTTCTGTTAGTGAGGAACAAAAGGGATGCTTTCTGAACTTCTGCCAGACTTCCATTGGCCTAGATTAACCTGTCCTACTGAAGGCTCCTGGGCAAAGTAATTTTGTATTTAATATATATCAGTTTATAATTAACATGTTAAATGTGAATGCCAGGATTTGAAGTAACTACAGTGCAGTCAGTGCCCTATTTCTGCACTGTGCTCCAAGAGGCCTGGCCTGCAAATGAGAGGCCAGGAGTGCACATGCACTTCTGCATTTGCAGACACTCCCTCTGTGTCCGTAGTAAGCAGCCCAGCCTCAGGAGGAAGTGGAACTACATGTGCCACCAAATGTTGGAGAAAGGGGGAAAAATGTCTTAAACTGGATTGTATTACTAGGTCAGTTCCTTCAGGTTACTACAAACATGGAAGGTGCCAGAGCTTCAGGATAAACTTTTAGCATCAGCTGCAATGGAAGGCTTTTTCCATTGCAGGAGGGTGCTTTGCACCACATTTAGCTTTGAGGCATTTTTCACTTGCATGTCTTTACAATATATATTAAGGGACCCAGATTAAGAAAAGATCATTAAAATACATAGAGAAGGTTTGGGTCTGTTCCTGGGAACAAATAACAGTTACTTGCTGAACTGGAAAAATGCTTTCCTCTACCAGTAGAGAAGCAAAACCATCACAGTGACAGTGGACAGAGCTGAAGGTGACTTACCCTGGCATTCAGCCCAGTCCTCTGCCAGCACCTTCCTGAACACTTTGCCTCCATCAGGGGCAGGTTTAAGTTTCCAACATACTTTCCAAGGGCCAGCACACTTTCAAACATGTACATACCAGACCATTTCTTCATGGTTTTTTTTTTTAAATCATCCTGTAGAACAGAATAATATTTAATTTCATTTGACATGCTGATATTTCAGTCTCTTGTAGTTCTGTGCAGTTCTGATCTGTTAAGTGTCACCATGGTAAAAATTCTGAAAGGTAATATGTCAATATAGAATAAGCAATTTGTTTAAAACCAGAAAGCAGCAGCTGTTGTTCTAGTATTTTCTATAGACAGATGCATTCCATTACTGTATTACGAAGTGCAGCTTTGCTTTTCCAGCATTTCCTATAAAAACTGGGGCTTGAGTGAGATTTTCCAGGTTTGGTTGGTTTTTTTTCAAATCAAAGAGAAAAATAAAATCAAACCTAAAATAATAATGTGCTGTAGTCTTTAGTGCTAGTGACAGTTTCTGCACATTTTACCTCCTGCCTGGGGAATAATGTAAATGAGAAATCTTGTTTTAATGATTTTCTTACAGAATATTCTTCCATTAAATCAGTTCAACACAGATGAAAACTTCCTAAGTTCATCTTATGGTGCAATTGTTCTTCAGAAGCAGTTACTGTACTTTCAGAATATTTCCATAAAGTTACTTCAATAACAACCTGTTCTCATTTGCATCAGGCCTGCCCCTTCCCATGTAGGAGGGGAATCTTCCCAAGCCCCTCCAGCAGAAGCTGCTGTGGGCGGTGCAGGGTCCCTCCCACGGGAGGGCAGTTCCAAAGAAAGGACCAAAATAATCGTTTGAAAACAAAAGAATGCACTCAGAGAATTGAGCTGACAGAGAGGGTTTGTTTGGGCTTCTTTCCTTTTCCTTTTACTTGTGTGCACGTGTGTGTATATATTTTGTAAGGTGGAGCTTCAAAAGGAAAACATGGTTAGAGGAACTCTTTAAGACCAGAAATTCCAGAGTAGTAAAGTAAACCAAAGCTCTAAAGGAAACAAAAGCTGCTTTCTTGTGTTTCAAGAAAAGTTTAAAAGTTTGTGATTCATCCTGTAACTAATGCCGTAACTAGAGTATATAATTTGACTTAAATTAAGTTTTCATTTGAGAAATATTTTCATTTTCTTTAAAAGAATATAGTTTTCTTCCAAGAACTTGGACCAACGTTGATTTTTATTATGTAGGAAATATATGAATTCCCAGTTTGTATATCATGTAACTAGTTTACATGCTGAAAATACACATTAGTTAACTATTTTTGTATATATATATCCTTGTAAAACCTTTCAATGTGCTTCTGTCTTTTAGTCTTTAGAATTACTTGTGGTTTTGTGTTTCAGTGTTTGATTCCCTTGATTGTTGAAGAAAAAAAATGGGAAATGTAGATTTATTTATCTAAAGAAGAAGCTACTTGCTATCATCTTAAGTTATTTAATATTAAAGTCAGAAGTTTCATTTAACCTTAGATGCTATAATCTGCTTTTTTCAATAAAGACATTTTGTAGTTATCTCTGGTTTTGTAGTCTGTTGCATGTAAGTATTTTATTTTTATTTAATCTAGGTAGATTAACAAAACAATTTTCAGGAACCCTTGTATTGCCTACAGAAATGCCTAACTGATAGTAATTGATTGCAGCTGCATTCATGAAAGATTTTTGGTCCTCTAGTGCAAGTGTTACTAATTAAAGTCTCAAATATGCCCACAGCTAACGTTCTGCAGCTGCACTTAGCAAAGAATTTAGTCACTCTGGCACTTTTTAATTAAGCTTTAACCAGCCTGGCTAGTTCACATGTCGGACAGTCAGTATTGAGGAACACTTCCTTTTCAAAACTCTCATTATTTTTTGGAGTGTTCCACAAGAGAAATATTTGCCTGGGCTATGAACTTAGCTTGAAGCACTTGGACCTTGGTTTGGGGAATTTTCTCTATATTCTTGCTAAGTCACAGTAATCCAGAAACTGTGGCCAGAGCTCTGATAGGATCAAAGAGATGCATGTTAATCTATTTTGTCTTTCTGAAGCTTTTTGCCACGTTCCTGTCTCCAGTTTCATGGCACAAATGGGAGCTTGGTCACATTTACCTTCCTCACCCCGTGGTCCCGCAGGAGCAGCTGTGTCTATTGGGCAGAAGGTGCACTGATGTCTTGTCTCCACCTGGCCAGGGGAGGCAGGACAACAGCCAGTTCCTTTCCTGTTTCCTCATAGTCAGTGCCCTTCCTTTCCATCAGGCTGGGCAGTCTGCTCTCCTGGGGAATGCTCTTCCCTGCAGGGAGGGGCAGACATCAAACACTCCCAAGCTGCTCTTCCGGTGTGCGGCCATCCTCCCATCAGAGGGGCCTCTGCAGCTCTGCCACCCTGGCTTGGCAAAGCCCAAATGACTTCACAGCTGGAAAAGAAACTTCCTGGAGGTTTTCCCACAAGGGCTATTTTGGCAAATTTTTCCTCTGCACAAATCAGAATGGAAAGAGTTACAGATGCCACAATTGTTTTAGGGACACAGTCTGCACTTTGGTGCTTTGAAACAGATGTACCATACTTCTGCAGGGCCTTCACATACATGCTATTTTCTCACTCATTATTTTAAAAAATTCATTCAAAATGAGCAATCCATGCCCTCCTTGAAGAAGAAAAAAAAAAAAAA